>JADBHU010000277.1:0-15607 GCA_017140155.1 Fusarium devonianum | reverse complement strand
GAGGTCGGTGATGACGTTCTGGAAGTTGAGGAGCGACTCCAGGCGGCCCTGGCTGATCTCGGCCTGGTAGGGGGTGTAGCTGGTGTACCAGCCGGGGTTCTCAAAGACATTGCGCTGGATAACTTGGGGGACGAGAGTGCCGTAGTATCCAGCACCGATGAAGGACTCGTAAACAGAGTTACTCTTGCCGAGCTCTCGCATCTTCTGCTGGATGAAGTGCTCAGTGCGGCCATTGGGCGGCACTTCCGTCTCAGCGCCACCCTCCTCCCACTGCTCGACGAGGTTCAGGCCCTTCTGCTTCCTCCGGACCTGCGGAGGAATGGCCTGGTTGAGGAAGTCCTCCATGGAGCTCACGGGCGGGTCGAGCACCTTGAGCATCTCCTGCTGCTCCTCCGAGTCGCTGCCAATGTGCCTCCGGGAGAAGAGCTCATGCACACTGGTCTGCTTCTTGCTCTGCGAGTCGACGAAGCGACGACCCGAAGCCTGCGCGAGTGGCGCGCTGACTGAGAATGGCCTCGCCAGACGGACAGTCTGGGTGAGGCGAGGCTGCAGGGCGATAGAGGTGCGGCCGGACTGGCGGCATAGCCGCTGTCCGAGACGAGAAGAGGACATCATGATGGAATGCCGTGGTCCTCTCGGGGCCGAAGTGAAGGGTTGGAGAAGAGAAAATGATACCCTGGCTGGAGCTGCAAGAAACTCTGCGGAACGAGCGTCATGAATCTTTAAAGGTATAACTTATCATGAGACGAGTGGCGTCGGCACTCATCGTCCGAGGGGCCCAAAGCCTGTCCGCGGCAATGGGAAGAATGGGCAGATTGTCCGGAGGTACATGGCGGTACATGGCCTCAAAGGACGCAAGATTGACGCCTCCTGGAGCTGTTGGTTCCGCAAATCCAGCTTCACATGCGTCAATGGATCTGCACTAGACTCTCTAAAGGAACCGACGTATCCACGTGGATGAAATCTTTGTTGACTCGGTGAATCGAGGGCCGGAATTCCTGGTTGACTCGGTGAAAGTGCTGCGCGGAATCCCTTGGTCGCGTTTCACCGAGTCAAAACTTTAGCGTCACTGAGTCAAAGGAAATGCAGGCAGGCAACCCAAGCCAGAATCATGCGGTCACTTGCGGCAAAGATAGCGTTATCGCTCCATTAGAATTAGGGGAGTGCGGAGGAAAAGGTGGGGGAGTGCCGTAGCGCGACGCGCCCTGGAAAGGATGTTCCCAGCCAAAACAGCCGAGACCTTCGGGCCCGCCCCGGAGCTTGAGGCCGGTAGTCGGCCTTGACTAAATGACTGGCCTCTGCAATTCAGACATGGCGTCCATCCATTGCAAATAATATGACATCTTTTGCCCTCAGATGATACTTCCTGAACAATACTATGATATTGAGGTCACTAGCGCTGCATCATTGCGGAATCCCGGGTCATCTGTTAGCAATCGAAACTATTCGGGGTGTAAAATAGAGAGCATCTCGATACCTTGGTATGGCATGGCGAAACTCTTATATCTCGCCGGCCCGTCACCGTACTGCATGAGATTTCTGGATGCAGGCTAATTTATGACCATATACTACCCATCTGATCTACAATTCCCCGTTTCGTTCTGCATTCCGTCCTCTCTCCTCGTCGTGCACAATGACCATTGACCGCCACCAACCCTGGGTCAACACACCCCTTATCAAGTCTCCTCACTTGTCCAAAACCGCGGGATGGTACGTTGAGAAATCCTCTCTCAAGCCTTCACTCCCATCTTTGATAAAAAAAAATTATTATCTATAACATTGTTCCTTCGTTCCGCAAAGAGAATCATCTTGTTCATACGCTGTCTTACCCTCACGCGTTGAAGCCAGGTTGCTAAACCGTAGAAGTAGAGTACTCCTGAAGCTCGACAATCTACAACCCTCCGGTTCCTTCAAGTCGAGGGGTATCGGCAACTACCTGCTCCAGCGCGTTCGCGAGAGCGAAGCCGTCGGCAGACAGCCGCACTTCTACGCCTCTTCAGGAGGCAATGCTGGTATCGCATGTGTGGTTGCGGCTCGCTCTCTAGGCTACCATGCCTCAGTTGTCGTTCCAACCACCACAAGCCCTGCCTTGATCGCGAGACTGCACGCTGAAGGTGCCACCGAAGTCATCCAGCATGGCCTCAGCGTCATGGATGCCGACAAGTATCTCAAGTCGGTAGTTCTCGCCTCCGATCCGGAAGCTGTATACGTCCCCCCCTTTGACCACCCCGACGTCTGGGAAGGGAACGCAACTGTGATGCACGAGATCGCAGCACAGATGGATGGCGAGAAGCCAGATGCTGTCATTTGCAGCGTCGGTGGCGGCGGGCTTATGAACGGAATCTGCCAAGCCCTCGACCACTTGGGCTGGAGTGATCATGTCACCGTTGTAGCCATGGAAACCGAGGGTGCCGACTCCCTCTCACTATCGCTTCAAGCCAAGAGGGTCGTGACGATGGACAAGATCACTTCCCAGGCCAGGAGTCTCGGCGTTGCAACCGTCTCGGAAAAGACGTTTGAGTACGCCCAAAGGCCGCAGGTGATCAACGCGGTGCTCCCTGACAGCGAAGCAGCCAAGGGCTGCCTGACGCTGGCGCGCCATGAGCGGCTGATGGTCGAGTTGACGGCTGGGATTGCCATCAGGCTGTGTGAGGATCACCTCCTGCAGCAGATTATGGGTCGGGAACTGGACCCGGATGCCACAATTGTGCTCTGCGTCTGCGGAGGCAACGACATCTCCGTGGAGATGCTCATGAAATGGCAGGAACAGTACTACGTCTAAAGGACCAGATTTGAATTTGTTTTGCTTGGGTTAATAGGTTAAGAACCGGTTCATGAACGCAGCGTTATTGTTAGCTGCTTTGTCTTGGGATTTTGAAATCACGGCAAGGGTATATACTAGTGTTTCAAATAGTATTAATCACAATGTGATCTACATCACTTTTCAGTCAATGTTTGTAGGTTTGCTTAGATCCGCCTGTGGCCATATGTCTGATCTTATCTGGATAAAGTTGACATGACTTGCATGAAGTACTATCTATCGCACATATGACTTTGAAACCTGACGCCAAACAGGTTCGAAGCATGTTCTTAAACTAATCGCAGATACATGAAAGTCTATCCTTATTTCACTAGACATGAGATGATGTCATTAATACTTCTCATCGAGTTTCCAAGTCAGGTTAATGGTCCGCAAACCCAGCCCTAGCCCAAATGACCAAGTCAAGTTCCTCCGCAAACAACTCCCCCTCCCAATGCTTTTCCCAATGCCTTTCACGCTCATCTCGAAACTCATTTGATATCCCCTGCCTCGTGTTCTTATCGTTTGCCGCCCAACCCCACTCATCTTCAGAGACGGTCGTCTCTCATGTGGAGCCGCGGATCGACTCATGACACCAACTGGTCATTTGCGACTGGCGAAACTCTAGCCTGGCCCGCGGTTACCATCGTAAAGCGGGTCATAGACGACGGTCAAATGGGCTCCCTTCCGTGCATCCGTTATCGCGGACAGAGAGACGAAAAGCCGTCAATGCGTATCTTGGAGCGTGGGTATTTCCCCAAATCTCAAATTGGCCGTGTTTATGATATCTACGGGGCCGGGCAACGCGGACCGCGCTTGGTGACCCTATCAGCGCGGCAATGTCTGCAATTGGCCGCAGACTACTCCGTAAAGGGGCAGACTCAACCAGTTCCTTCATCTTCGTGAACTCCTATCGTTTATCAAGCGTTGGTCCCCATCGTCGATCCCTGTCCCCCGCGTTTCCCCCCAGACGCACGCGCGCTACCACGTTTGGCCCTGGATGTGTTGGTTATTCCAAGCATCCAGAATAGCGTCATCAGGTTTCTTAAGGGGAGCCTGGTTATCATTTTGAAAAATATGGGTTCAACTACCCTTCATCTCTTCCCTCGCTCCCTTCTCATGTTCTTTGCTTTTCCTTATGTGAGGAATTCTCGCGCGAACTCACATCAACCGTCTTTTTGCCCGTTAAAACGCTGCAACTTGTGCAGAACCCCTATCCTAACTCTTACCCACCGCCTTACTCAACCCAGCAACAACTCCAGCCATCATGGCTACGCAAATGGGTTATGCCACTGAACTCCCGAGGAGTCTCAGTATGATGAGCATTCTCGGCATGTCCTTTGCAATCATGGCTGTTCCATTCGGTCTCTCAACCACCTTCTACATCACTCTCGTCAATGGGCAAGCTGTCACCATCATCTGGGGCTGGATCCTGGTGTCTTTGATATCCCTCAGCATTGCTGCGTCATTAGCCGAAATATGCGCCGTCTACCCTACCGCTGGCGGCGTTTACTACTGGTCCGCGATCCTCAGCACACCCAAATACGCACCGGTTGTTAGCTTCGTCGACGGATGGATGACCCTCGTGGGCAACTGGACCATTACGCTCTCTATCAACTTCTCAGGCGCCCAGCTGATACTTAGTGCCATTACAATCTTTGACGAAGACTTTACTCCTAACGCGTGGCAAACTGTCCTTTGTTTCTGGGCAGTCATGATAGTTTGCGCGCTCGTCAATGCGTTTGGGTCGAGGTATCTGGATCTCATCAACAAAGTATGCATCTACTGGACCGGAGCCAGCGTACTTATCATCATGGTTACGCTGCTGTCTATGGCCGACACCAAGAGATCAGCTAGTTTTGTCTTTACTCACTATGACGCCTCTGCCAGCGGGTGGCCAGAAGCCTGGTCTTTCTTTATTGGGCTATTGCAAGGTCAGTAGGCGCTTTGAGAAAACCCCGTTCTCTCTCGACCTAGTGCTGATTTGATATCCAGCTGCGTATACCCTCACCGGATACGGAATGGTGGCTGCCATGTGCGAGGAGGTCCAGCATCCTGAGCGCGAAGTCCCCAAGGCCATGGTCTTGTCTGTCGTGGCAGGCGGACTGACCGGAGTCATCTATCTAATCCCTATCCTCTTCGTGCTTCCCGATATTACTATTCTACTAGCAAGCAGCCAGCCAATCGGGCTCCTTTTCAAGACTGTCACAGGCTCATCCGCAGGGGGCTTTGGTCTGCTGTTCCTGATCCTCGGCATCTTGTTCTTCTCAGGCGTCGGTGCCCTTACGGCTGCTTCGCGCTGTACTTACGCCTTTGCCAGAGACGGCGCGATACCTGGGTGGAGGCTTTTCAGCAAGGTCAATAAGAACCTCGATGTTCCTCTTTGGGCCATCATCCTCTCTACCGTCGTCGACTGTATCCTGGGATGTATATACTTTGGCTCGACCGCAGCCTTCAACTCGTTCACCGGTGTCGCGACAATCTGCCTCTCGACTTCGTATTGCGTGCCCATCCTTGTCAGCCTAATGCGAGGGCGGCAAGCCGTGCGGTCCTCGCCCTTCTCCCTCGGAAAGCTGGGTTACGTTCTCAACGGGATCAGTGTCGTGTGGATCTGCTTAGCCGTTGTCATCTTCTGCATGCCGGTATCATTACCTGTCACGGCCTCCTCAATGAACTACGCCAGCGTCGTGTTTGCCGGGTTTGCGGCCATCAGCGGCGCTTGGTACTTTGCCTATGCCCGAAAGAATTTCAAGGGTCCGATCATTGTCGATGTCGGCGCGGAGGAGTACAGCTCGGACATGGTGGGTGCTGGTGAACATGAGAAGAGATTGGATGATCATGACAAGTCAGCTGATGAAGAGTCAAAAAAGTGATTCTGTCAAGTGGCGAGTGAGTCTCGAGTTGTGTAAGATGGAGTGTGAGGAGAAGCGGCAAATTCTGCGTGTACTTAGTTAGCAGTTCGTTTCAGAGCTTTATACCCCAATCAGATGTTCTGCTCAATATGTCGCCATTATTGTTTCTGAAGCTGTAGAAAAATAATAGATGATCGTCAACTGATGATAGCGGCACTCTGACAGTTCGACAGTCCAACCTGGGGACGCAGACGCGAGTGGCGGGCCATCGGCGTTGGACATGTTGACATGGCGGGAAGCCTTTACTTTCATAACGATAGGTTCACTTACCTTCGACATATCTCATCGAGTCATGCGACACCTTCTCCAATGGGCGTGGGTTACTTTGTTGCGACCTCGAGACACCGATGTCCACCTGGTTGTCCAGTGATGAGTTATATCATGGCGGCAAACATGGTTCTGTAATGTGGGCATCTGTGAGTCTCTCCAGGAGGCTGCGGGACTTTCACCCTATCTATAAAGTGAACGTCTAGCCCGAGTCAAGGGTCTCGCGTCAATGTGTAGCAAGATTTGCAATTCACCTTCGCGCCGCCAAATTGGTGAACTCTCCTTTGGCCCATGTGTGACGCACAATGGAGTGGCGTAACGATGACCACCATTCCATAGTGCCATCCAAAGAAACCTCTATCCAAAACAGTTCCTCTCGATTAGTTGGAGAGGAAGTGAGAACGTCTGCCACATACAGAAACGACCTCGTAGTCCTTCGACTGCCAATATACAATTTCGTGGTTTGGTCCACTCGAACCTTTTGGAGAAACTTATCGTAGCGGAACTGTCCCAAACACTCCCGGTGACCGTTTTCATACCCTACCAGCATCCCAAGGATTGGCTTATGGGTAAGTGAGATATCTTTACAAAGAGTGATATACATAATACCCTCCATATTACAGGATGAGACAAACCAAGGTTCGTTAGATTGGGTCCAGAAGTAGGGCGCGTTTGGTTCAAGTGATGGTGGGAAAGGTCGCTGGATCGGCGGTTGAATGCCATCAAATGCCAGGTACCTAATCGCCCTTTCCCGCACAGAGCTCCGATCATTGAAATAGATGCGTGAACCATCAAGTGCGGGTGTCAGAATCCTATCAAGCGCCCGGCAAGAGTCTGGTGGTCCACTAGTTCCAAATAGGGCATTTCTCCCTTTATTCGTGATGAACTGTAATTAGTCAAGTTAGTCGGTCAATCGCTTAGATAAGGGGAGAACTTGGTTCTTACCACCAAGCAGACCGAGGGCCGGTCCACGGCATCTAATGCGTATCGCCGACATATCTCAGTCACGAATTCTCCATCGTCAAGCGGCATATAAATCATGAAACCGCTCGAGTAGGACGCATTCATTTCCGCATAGAATCGAGTATCATCGTCAAACCCATGCGCATGAATTGCAGCAGTAGAGTATCCACTAGTGACTACCGTATACCCAGTTGTACCCTTGGCATTGCAGTTGAAGGATATCATGCGGAGTCGCTCGGGATATTCATTGAGGTGACGAAGTGTAGTGAGATCAATTATACTGGTTGGGTGTTTGGGGCTCGCCCAGCCGACATAATTGCTCGTCAAGTTAGACGCCGTCTCGTCAGGGATGAGTATATCTCTAAGTTTGATACCCTAATGTTACGTTAAATTGGACTTGAATTGTCGAACATGGCACCCACGTCTGTTTTGACAGTAACTTTCTGAATATCGTCCAGCGCAGATGGCTCTCCACCACGATCTTGTAATTGGGCCAGGCCGTGGCGGTGCCGCATCTGAAGAGCAGAACCTCACAAACCGGATCCCACGATGATCTTCGGCAATCCAGATCTTATGGACAGCCTGGCCCTCCTTACTGGCTAGCACATAGTGCTTCTCATCACACATGTCTGATGTCGAATTGACGAGTCTCTTGACATAACGTACGCCATCGACGGTGTGATAAATGGCGCATACGTCACGTGAAAGGTCAACGACGGTTTCAGAAGCGTTTATTCCCAGGGACTGCTCTTCAGCCGTGATCATGGCACATTCGCGGACAAGCAGTCCAGCTACAGCGGTTAATATTTCAGCAGGGAGCCTGGCCTGGGTGACGTCCATCAATTTTGGAGTCAGGAGGCGCCGGATTCGATTGAAGCGTAGTGCTTCTTCGTACTTTGGAGGCTCAAAAGTGTACTCTCCGGCAGTAAGAAAAGCGTCTGACACGGCGAAGAGTCTGAACCAGAAGCATACGCCGTGGAAAAAAGGCACCCGTTGAGCAGCCATGATGCAACGCCTGGCACACGTGTGGTAGTTGGCCCATTCATGGCTGTCGTGTATCGTGTCATTCATGCGGAGGGCAAACTCGGAAGAAAATCGTTCATATTCAATACCTGCAATCAAAATGAGATGGTGTCAAAACCATGCGAATCGGATCAACACACGTGCGACAACCAAGTCACCTTCCTGTAAGCTAAACTGACAGAGCCAGCACCTTGCATCCGACATGCACAAGTATGGCGCGTCATCAGGTGAGTCCATAGCAGCCGCTTTCTCAGGCAAAATGTCTGAAGATGCTGTTAATCCTAGGAACTGAAAGTGAAGACGTCGGAGGTTTAGCTGGCTTCAGGCGCCACTCAACAGGAGCGTCGCCCGGCTCGCAGGGTTTCGCCGACAGCCGAAGCACCCCGAATATTTGTCCGTAGGCCCCTTTTGGCCAACCTGGTTCCTGTTGCTACTGTGTATTCTATCTTTGGCCGACAACTCTACGGCACCACCTCTTCAAAGCAGACTTCAACGAATAGGCCGTCTTCTCTTTCCATCCCCTTGGCTTCTCTGGCCGCACGATCGGCCGCTTTGTTGCCGTATATCCCCCTCGACCGTTGAATTGGTAGCGGGGCATGTTGGCGGGCCGTCGGGGCGGAGAGGGGCATTACTGCTGCTATAATAGGAAGCTTGTTAATGATAAAAGGGCAAAGGCCCGGATCAAGGGTTCGGGCTTGTTTGGTCAATGTCACCGTTTTGACCTGATCTTGTCGCTGACACCGGAGGGGGTTTCCACCCTCTCCGAGAGCGAGTCGCGTGCTGTCAGACCAAATCCGTGCCACAACGTCTCAAAAAGGGTCTGATTGACGTGCGCTCGCGCGATGGAACATTAGAGTTGCCCCCCACGCAGCAGGGGTTTGGAACTCTTGTTCAAAACCCCCGACGACCTCTCCCGAGATACGCGGACTGCGTATGTTCTTCCCGGGAAATACCTCTCTTTCGCTGTGGGCCAACGTCGCCGGACGTCTGGCTTGAAAAGGACCATTGCCCCATCATTATGTCTTGCGCCATGCCTTGGTATTTTGGGAACATCCGCACAAATGATGAAGCCAAGCCCTTCAATTTCAGCAGTCCTCGGAAATGGTATGCCTTAGCTGAACCAGGTTTCCCCTATCGTCAATCGCCAATTTGGGATATCTCCCGCGTGCGTTCCTGGAAGGCCATCGTCAGTTGCGCTGCTTTTGCCTGCTCGCAGTCGCGTGGTGCCATGTGACTGCAATCGGGATCACCCTATTTCGCGATCTCATCAGAGCAGGGCTCGTCATAAACAAGATTACGGTAGCCCACAGTTTTAGAACAACCGGAGCAATTTGACCCTGTATATGCAGGACACCAGAGCGGGGGAGCCCCGTGGAGCCTCCGTTCTTCGACACCCGCAGACTGGGCAGTGACATCCTCTTTCGATTACTGGTGGAGGCAGTCCCACATCCATGATCCCGAACAGTTCTTCATCTCAAGCTTTCCCCATGTGCTTATGCACGAGTGTGCTCAATGGGATGCCACCAGAGCCAGTAAGGGCACACGTAAGGCCCGGGCATGGAGACTTGGCCGGAAGATGCTGGTCATGACCATGTCTTGGCGGTTGGTTATGCCCTCTCCCTTTGCTATCCCACTCATCTCTCCCCATCTTGGAATGGGGTCATGACATCCTCGCCTCATTTATCTGGATTCGTCAACAACAAGGGGGCTACGCACCCAAGGTCTTTGATGACCGAGGGAGTGAGGTGTAGCTTCGCTTAGATCTTGAGCCCCATCCCGATCCAATACCCCGTTTCCATGCGGACAGATTATTATCAGTTCACTGCCCCCCGCCTCGTCTTGCTTCATTGGCATATTTATATATTCCTGGGTGACGTGAGGCTACGACCAAGAGCATATGTAATAAGCGGCAAAGAGAGATCACGTCGTACTCAGATACTGTCTTGTCGTGCTCAACAACCAGACTCGTCACCCGGCGCCAATACATCCTTCCACAATGCTACTTCGAATCCAGTTCCATGTGTCGCTGATACTGGTGCTATTGCTCCAAGGGGCCCTGTTCCGTTCAGCAGCAGCTTCTAATGTGGCCTCTCCCATCAACGAAGAAGTCTCGGCATCGTGGTATGATTGGGGCTGGTACGGCGCATACCCGCGGAAGAGCTACGAATCATTTGGAGCGCAATCGCCATGGCCGGGTCTGGTCCAAACAGATGAGCGATGCGACGACGGTTACATATTCATTGGACCTCGCGGTCTCTATGTCGATACACCAGGTCCGATCATACTCGACAACGCCGGTAATCTAGTGTGGATGCAGACGCAATGGGGACAAGCAATGGACGTCAAGGTGCAGAGCTTCAAAGGCAAGGATTACATCACCTTCTGGCACGGCACTGACAATGGGACTTTTGGCGAAGGATACTACTTGATGGTAAGTGATCTGACTCGAGCGGTAGCAGAGAGAGTAGCCCTCCTCTTTTGCGACCCCGATTGCGCAACAGGCGACTGACTATTGATACTCCAGCTGGATGACTCGTACGAAGTCTTCAAGAAAGTGCTCCCAATCGGCGACTTTAGCGGCGACCTTCACGAGTTCCGAATCACAAAACAGGACACGGCGCTTATGACCATCTACCAGCGAATATCGGCCGACCTTTCTTCGTACGGCATCCCCGACGGCTGGATCTTTGACAGCATATTCCAAGAAATCGATCTAACTACCAACGAGCTCCTCTTCGAATGGCGATCCTCCGACCATTTCCCAGCCAGCGACAGTCTTGCGCCGCTCGACGGACAGGGCGAAGACCCCAAATACGCCTTCGACTATTTCCACATCAACAGCATCGACAAAGACGAGGCGGGAAACTATCTCGTCTCCTCGCGCTACTTCTGCAATGTCGCTGCCATCAGCGGAGAGAACGGCAGTGTTTTGTGGCAATTGGGCGGCGCCAAAAACTCGTTCAAGGACCTCTCCGATGGGGCTGCTACCAATTTTACCTGGAACCACCACGCTGCCTGGCAAGACAACAAGACCGTGTCAATCTTTGACAACGGCTCGAACGGTCACCAGAAGACGGCAAAGTTCAGCCGCGGCCTCATGCTCAATCTCGATCTTGACGCCATGACGGTATCCTTGGAACAGGACTACATCGCACCCCACAAGATGCTTTCGCCTTCCCAAGGCTCCGTCCAGGTGCTGCCGAACGGCAACGTGCTCGTTGGATGGGGCCACGTCCCGGCTTTCACGGAGTTTACTCGAGGGGGCGAGGTGCTGTGCGACACCCACATCGGCGCCGTCAACTTTGATGTCTTAGGCTGGGCCAAGAACTATCGCACCTTCAAGTACCACTGGGTCGGCCGGCCCAAGACCCTTCCCGACATTGCCATGCGACCAAAGAAAAAGGCGCTCTTCGTAAGCTGGAATGGCGCCACCGAGGTCGTCAGCTGGCTGGTGCAAAGCGTGCCCGAGTCCACGAGCAGCAGATTTCGCGATCATGGCTCTATCGAGAAAACAACGTTCGAGACAAGGATTGCCATTCCAGAAGACGCGGGCGAATTCGTTCGAGTCGCAGCTCTGGATGAGCAGGGCAACGTCCTTGCGCACTCGAGAGCCGTGTGGAAGCGCGAGCATACTGTCGTTGCGCTGCTTGACGCGCCATCGAGAGGGGCCATGCCGGAGCCTTTCCAAATCTTCTGTCTTAGCCTCTTTGGCGCGGTGCTGGCCTTCATTGTCGTTTACAGATTCCGGTTCACTATGCGACGTGGGTTTAATCGGGTGTTGCGCAGGAGCGCGTCCATCAAATACCAGGCGTTGCCGACGTATTCGTAAGGCAGGCATGCTTTCGGCGTTACAGGTGCTTATTTGGGTAAATTATATAATGTAATTGGTTACACGGTTCGTGAATAGTAGCGCGGTTGATGAATTCCAGATCATTGATGCTTTCAGGCTTGCCGTAGGACACCTTGTAGGAACCCCGTGCGTGTGAAGAGCATAAGCTAGGTAACAACAGTGCTTGCCCATGTTGGACCAAGAAAACGACAACGTATATTTATAATGAAACGTATTGGTCCTTCGATTCGCTCATCCAAATCCTGTACTGGTCTCGTCTAGCGATGTCTTCCTGCTTCATAACGTACTTCAACTCATAACTCATGATGCTGCAAATGCTGCGCCAACAATAACAATAGCCATGCGCCTTTACTCCTGACCAATACTCATACTGAACCTGAGCAACTGAATCGATGTTGATGTATGGTAGCTGAGACTCTTCAAGAATCTAAGTTAAGGTGCGCCTGCTTGGCGCAGGCGTCTCTGATCGGTTGGGTTCTCGGAGCCGATCAAGGTTGTCACTTAGACGTAGTAGCGTGAACCGCGGCCGCGGCCACGGTCAGAGTCGCTGTAGTAGTGGCTAGGCGATGTCCCACGGTGACCGCTGCGCGACCTCGAGTTTCGGATGACAACCGGTGGCGGCGCAGAGAGGCCGGAGTGTCGCCTCGAGCTTCGAGAGCGATGGCGGTGCCGAGGCTTCTCAGTGTGGTGATACCACGGCTCGCGCTCTTGGGGCGGAGCGCCGAGGTTGAGGCACGAGCGAACGAGCCAGAGCAGGAGAAGGGTCCCGACAATGGACCCGATGACGATGCCGGCGATGGCACCGCCGCTCAGCGTCGTGCCAGAGCTGCCGTTGTCGTTGGAAACGACGGTCACGGTAGCTGTCGGGGCGCTCTGCCGTGCCACGAGGGTTGGTGGAGAGGAGACGGTTGGAGATGCGAGGACGCGAGCAAAGATCTGGGCCAGGCCTAGATCTTGCGAGGACGGGAGCGGAGCCATGGTTTGTGTAAGCTGGGATTGTCGAAGCAGCTCTCAACTGCCGAGAAGTGAAGGACAAAACTGAGCCAGAAAGTCTCACCTCCAGAAGGGGATTGACCAACAATATATGTTAGACCAAAAGGAAACAGAAACCTCTTGGGGGCTGGGAAGGGCCGCACAATGAGAGCCCTCGAACGTCATTCCGCCGTCAAGTCTTCCAAAGTATCCGTCATCGGGATTTACATCGATAGTCACTTATTCCCCGCTCGCTAAATCAACCTTGCAAGCTTAAGCAGCCATGTCTCGGGCTGCATGGCTAGTCCCGCGATGATCTTGGATGGATTGGGCCCAGAGCCGCATTTAGTCGCAACCCTCCCGCTCCAAGACAGGGCCAACGCAGCAATCATTATGCTTCGCTGGACCTAATTGACCGGCCGTCAAAGTGAGGGGGCTTGCTAGTCCATGACGTCGGCATCGTCGATGGCTGCGTTTCTTTCGTTCAATAGTTTCGGCCCTAAGTTGAACTGCCCATGCCCCTGCGTCTTCTTTGCGTTCTAAGCTAATCTTGGTTCAGATTTTCCAAGGAACTCGAAACATCCCTTCACAGTCAAGGTTCTGTTTGACAGTTCGCGTAAAGTGCAGGCCCTCTGTAGGTGATACAAATGGCTGGGAGTGGGTTTGTTGCGCTACGGAAGTCCAACTGACTGACAAGTAGGAGGACCTCATTGTTCTAGTCGGACCCGCTCAAGAGCGTCCGTCCCCCCGACCGGTCGATCCAGAAATCACTTCAATTCCTATGCGTAAGCTCAATCCCTCACGCGCATCGGTTTCCCCAGCTCCGCGGACTCTGCCCGATTGATCAGGGCTTGTTCATAGTTCATGCCGGCACATGAAATCTTCAAGGCCCCTACTTTGACTCCATCCGGCGCTTCCGGGGATCTCGGCCTGCGTTATGTTAGAGCCTTTCTCACTTACACAGTGGTACGCGAGGAAACAATGCAAACTCGGTCGGAGGGCTGCACGACCAACAAGTTCATAGTGTAGTTGCCTCATATTGTCGGACAACAGTAAAATACCATTAATATTGGCACTTGTCAACCCAATTTGTCTTTGTGGAGACTCTGGCGCAAATTCGGCCCCCAACAACTGCATTTTGAGTGTGGCTGGCAACGCCTAGCCTCCCAGCCTCGCTCTGTTAGTACAGAGTTGTCTACGATTACATCAATGCCATGGTGGATACAGCGGGGTTTTACCGGTGGTCCACTCTCGCACACAATTGAATTACTATCTACGTAATACATCTTTCCCTAATCAATGAGTTAGTAGCCAAGGGCTTGAGACGCTTGCTCATAATCACATACAAGTTAAAGTCGAGGTCTTTAATCAACTACGTATATGGGCAATCAATTTTTCCTTCTTAGCATGCAAAATCGGGCAACAATCGCGAGACTCTTGCTGCTGATTATCAAATTATGTTGATCACCATTCATTGGCGCCAATCAGTAGAGGCTGTACTGGCCGGGTACACATCGCCAGTCTTAAGGCTAAACAGCAGTGGTCATTGCATGTCATGACTAAGTCAAAGAGGCAAGTTAGAAACAGACCATGTCGACGAGCAGCTAAGGCAGCGATCACCAGCAGGTTCTCGAGGGTTTGGCGGAAAGGCGATAAGCAACCCCGATAAGAAACGCTGACTGCAATGCGCGGGTTTGGTAAACAGGCAATACATCTCAATCGATCCTATTTGGAATGGTTCAGATTGCCTATGGTTACAATATGCAATTCTTGCAGCCTAATCGTATTGACTGACTTACTCAAGAAGTTGTCATTTAGCTTGGGAGGATAGCCTCAACAACTTCACGGGTGGCCGTCGTGAATAGCTCTCGTTCTTTCGAGGCGGTTTACAAATTAACAAGAAGAAGACCATTGCTCAAGTTATAGAATTATTTCAATGATATAAACATACTTGTATACAGTGGCGTTGCAAAAAGGCCAGCACTTTCGAAATGTCCCTTGCTAAGCGTTGTAATGATATATGCCTGACTCTGTGCACCTTAGAGGCGGAGACTCTAGATCCATAGAATTAAGTATTCAATGTAAAGTTTGATCGGCTTGAGGTTGCATTATTATAAGCTCAAGTATGCATTTCCGGGTTTGAAGCTAGATCAGCATAGTATTAGTTCCTTGGCTAAGAATTGTAGCATTCCGTGTTACTTAGGATTAGTTAGGGACAAGTGCGCTTCGGAAACAAGCTAAGGCTCTTGTTGGAGCTATATAGATTCTAAATGCGTCTGATATTCCTGGAAGGTGAGTTCAAGGTTATGTCGTTAGTCCTGCTTCCTTTAGGAAGGTGGAAAATTCCCGCTTTCCCTTTGAGATAGATCCAGTGCTAAAATTTTGCTGTGATTATCACAGTTCTAGTCTACTAACTCACAGTAGCTGCGATGGCATTCCACTGAAACTCATCCATAGAGTATTAAACATGTCCCAGAGGGTAAATATATTCCGAGATAACCTTTGTTAAGTTTTTGGGTGAGTTTTCAAAGCCTAGCCTATCGTGATATCAACTTTTGAAGCTTAAGAAGATAGGGATCAAAAGGGTTTCGATGGTACAATTTTGTATGATAATTCTTATACGAGTCAGATGTATCAAGATGGTTCGCTACCTCGCATACTCTGCCGTAGCAACACGAAAACTAGTCTCGGTGCAACTGCGTTTTAAACGCATGGAATTGGTCTTTCTTAACCCCTTGAAAATAACGCTTAGTTCAGCAAATTAGGATAGATTATCAAGTGGTTAGTATCGTCCCTCGTAAATCCTGTCATAAAAGGGAA
>JADBHU010000275.1:0-22724 GCA_017140155.1 Fusarium devonianum | reverse complement strand
GGCAGGCCATAATTCAAAATGCGCGATTGGTCAGCCACGCCTCCCCCGCCGCCCCCGCACGGCGAAAACGTGCCGAAAGAGGGTCCACAGACCTTGCAAAATCAAGCCGCCAAATGACCCCGACCCCCAATCCTTATTTCCCCGCATCACCTTCTTTCTCTCCATTCGTGATTTGAAGCTTCTCTATGCTTCATTGTATCTCATTCGAAATAGTCCAATATTCAAAGCCTTCCCATATAACTCATGGAAAGCCCTATAGTCGTTTTCTTATAACACCAATGCGATGGAATTTACTAGTCCAGTTGGATCCTCAGGGGCTGAAACGTTGCTGCTGACTCCAAGTAGGAGACGATGAGCACGGCTATCCGGCACATAGAAATGTGGACTACGTGGGGTCGGAGCGCGCCAAAGGTGCCGCCCCAATCACGGATAGGGAAAGATCCCCATTTTGCCGTCGGATTCGACCGAGTCTACTGTTGTAACGCAAGCAAAAGAACCAGAACAGTGCTCCATCAATGGCTCGGGTTTCTCCTTGGACTAATCTAGTGGTTACAGCTACACTCCGAGTCATTGTCCCCATGTAACATCGGCGTCGGTCGCCGCCGCCGAAACGGAGAGCGTGGAAGCACGTTTCCGGTTCTTGTCCCTATTCATCATTGTGCGCGCACCTGAACTGTAGAGTTGTTCCAGCCAGGACGGCATGAGCAAAGGTTTGTCGACATAGGATCACAGTGAGCCGCTGGATAACAGCATTTCATTCAAGTCCAGGCCAGGCGCAGCCCGTCAGTTAGGGGCATGTATGGCAGTAAAATCCTCTCCAGTATTTCAATGTAAAAGCAGCACAACTGGTGAAGTGCTCACGTAGCGGCTAGTGCCGTTCCCCAGAATGACCTCAGGCTAACCCTGTAGCAGGGGTGACATTGGGAAAATCAAGCGCAAGTTAATAAGGCACAGCCTCCGATGCCGAAGCTAAATACCGAGGGCGTAGGAGCGCCAGGAGTCAGGCCCTGGCAGCATTGCATGGCGCTACGCTGCGGTGCTACTTTGCGTCCTGTTTTATGCGTCCGTGTTCGGGCCTCCTGCAATACACTTGCTTTTTTGTAATGCGAGAGAGCATTATACCGTATTTCCGTAGGTGTAACTGGAATGTATCTGGCCGTCCACACAGATTCGTTGACTCTGCAGCCCAGTGCGCTGCATGACCCGGCAAAGATTGCAACCTTCGCACAAAGCTGGACTTGGGGGAATACACGTTGTGCGTAAGGTGTCATTTGGTCGACATTGGAATGGCAAAACGGCCCTCTAGAAGCTTGATACCTCTGAAACTGCACAGTAGATCCGCCAAGACAATTGCCAAGGCGGCAGAACTGACTCCGATACAACCTCCATTCACGTTCGATAAGGGAACGCAACCTAAAAACGCTTCCGTCGGGCTGATTCGCGATAGCCATCTGCTGTCTCCACCCCCATCTTTGATTGGTTCTCTCGAGCTTTGACGCCATCGCCCTCTAACTGGCAGCCAATCGATTAAGACGTAACAAGCCGTCCTACCCCGGATCAGACAGACAGCTTCGCCCTAGATCAGAGAGATAAGGTAGATAGACATTTCGGTAGACCGGCTTACCCCAGATCTGGGAGATAAGGTAGATAGATAGCCATGTCAGCGAGGCATCGCCAAATATTACTTCGAGTTAACGAACTAAACAATAATGTTTATTTCCATCTTTGTCGACCTTTTTGGTTCCCGTCTGTGACTCTAATATACCCAAAATGTTGCGATATCTTGGCCTTTCGTCCGATCATACCGACAATAGCAAGCCCACTCCGGCTCGTGGTCTCCCAGCATCGTGGTATCGCACACCCGAGTTATACCAACTAGAGCGCCGAGCCATCTTCTCTAAGAAATGGATTCTCCTCACTCATGCGTTGAGATTCAAAAAGGCAGGCGACTTCATCTCCTTCACATACGCTGGGTTCCCGTTCTTCCTGGTACAAGATCGCAACGGCGACATCAACGGGTTTCATAATGCCTGCCGTCATCGCGCATATCCCATCATCGAGAGCCCCTCGGGGAATGCTGGCATTCTCAGCTGCAAGTACCACGGTTGGTCCTACGGCTTCAAGGGCAACTTGGCCAAAGCTCCCAGATTCGACACCGTCCCGGACTTTGACAAGAGCCAGCATGGCTTGCTGCCCATACACGTCCACGTCGATAAGACGGGCTTCATATGGGTCAACCTGCAGGCTGGACAGCCAGATGAGACCTGGGAAGCACAGTTTGGTGGAGTAGATGAGAAGCCGAGGATGACTGCTTTTAACTTTGCTAGCGGTTACACTTATGACCACGTTTGGGAGATGGATCTTGATGCGAACTGGAAGGGGGTCATGGAAAACTATAACGGTAAGTAAAACCTTGTTTTAAACATGGCAAATTGCATGCTCACGTTCTCAGAATGCTATCACTGCCCTACAAGCCACCCGCTGATCGCTGGTGTCTCGGACTTGACAAAGTACCGGGTGGAGCCAAACGGCAACTGCTTGGAACATGAAATCATCAACAAGAAGGAAGACGATGGAACAGACGAATTCAAGCGCTCCATCACCTTCATGTACCCATCTACATCTGTGACGGTCACGTAGGTCTCATCGCCTCTCCAAACTCATTTCACATGTCTGCGTACTGACTCAAGCATAGTAAGAACTTCTTCTACATTCAGCGCATGATCCCGGTCAGCGCCACAAAGACAAAGATTGAGAACGAGGTGTACCGCCATTACAACGCAACCGATGAGGAGTTTGCAGCCATCAATGCCTTCTACAAGCAGGTGCTTGATGAAGACAAGGACCTCTGCAACGGGACGCAGTCGAACCTCAATGCAGGGGTATTCGTCAACGGTGAACTGCACCCCGACAAAGAAAGGGTAAGTCAAAGGAAATCCAATTTATTACCGTGACTGACGTTGATCAAATTACAGGGGCCAGTTTATTTTCAGAGCGCGGTACGGCGGGAGGTGATGGAGCACCGGAAGAAAGAAGTAGAACAGGGCTGTCAGATCTGGCCTGCAATGCCCAAGGTGAATGGGCAGATGAAAACGGGAAACCTGAGTGAAGAGGAGATGCTATGCTCGGACCTGGACAGGGAGAGCTGCATGGCAAAGCCGGAGCTTGCATGGTGACGTGCATGTGTAGTTTGTACAATAATGATTTATCATGATAGCCTGGTATTATCGAAGCAGAGGAGGTCAATTTAATTGAAGAGCCTGTTTATATCACTTGTGATAGCCTAACATGGCTGGCTCTTGGAGAGAACAATTGTTATTTAATTAGGATGAAAACACGGCTAGCTACCTCATCATATGAATAATCTGACTCGTAAAACCTATGGAGAGTGATGCGAAATATTACATATTCAAGTGAATGCCACTTCTTCAAGGCCTATTACTTAAACTCCGCTGCTCATTCATTGCTAAACCTTCTTACAGACCCAAAGCCCTCCCTAGGTGGATCGTCGTACTGGTTTATCAGCCGCTGCGGCACCAATCCTCTCAGCACCACCACGCCGGCATGGACAATCCCCCAGCGAACCTTTGTCAGAACCTCAGCCATGGTCCAGACCAGCCCATTTGTTTGACGCCGCTGGTTTGCCCCCGAGGTACTGCTACGCTGGCTGCTCACCATGCTCGCTATGAGCGTCTCCATCTCACCCTGTGGATCCCAAACTATCTCATCGCCCTCATCGCTGCTGTCGTAGTCTTCGTTTTCGCCCCCTGAGGCTGCGATTTGATCACGCATGGGCCGTGCGTGGTGGTAAGCCCAGCATGTCAGAGTCGCCAGGTAGAGGCACCAGGGGACATGGAAAAGGCCCATTGCATCCGAGCCCGTCAGGGTGTTGATGCTGTCGTGGAGGAGGCATCCTACGTGCCACATAGCGGAGTCTGCGGCATTTCTGCGGGCAGTCTTTTGGCGCTCAATAGTGGTGTCGTTTGCAGTCTGGGTTTGCTTTGCGTGGTGGGTTGGATCGCTCACTGACGAGGAAGCCCATTGCTTTACAGTCTTTGCTGATCGACGGTAATCCTTTTGTTGCACTGGACGGCCCAAAATGTGGCGGGCACCTGCGTAGATCTGCAAGTCCAGAAACTCCATGTTCAGAAGTGCCTGAGCAGAATGGTATAGTGCGTTGTAGGCTGCTGAGAATGCTGCGTACTCGCTTCGCCGTGCTCCATCATCAGCGGAATGCTGCAGTCGCGATGTCACGGCCAGCGAGTAGTTGTCAAAGTCAGACTTCCAGGATTCGTACGCGGTGCCGATGACCCTGCGCCAATCGTCATCGGGACGGTCCCCGGCGACGACTCCGAGCGAAGTCTGGTCCCGTCGCTGCATGTCCCAGGCAATCGACATGAGTCCATGAAGAATGAGGACACGAGAAAGTCCGTTCAGATACTGTGGTCGCGACATAGAGGGAGCCAAGTACGATTTCAAGGCGGGAAGGAAGAAATTGCCCTGGGGACTCAAAGGCGGTGATCGCCAGGCGGATCCCCAAGAGACTGCATCTCCTGCTTCCCAGATTCTTTGGCTACAGGGCATTTCGAGACGGAGCTCAAAGGCAGACATGCAGAGGCTCTGGCAGAACAGGACCGCATGCTGAGTGTCCCACATGAAGCAAAGGAGTGCTAAGCTGACGAGGTTCTGTTAGTAGACGACATGTATGTGTGGCAAAGAGAATTACTCACCGTTTCTTCTGTTCTGCCACGGCCCATCGCCTCCAGGCTTCCCTCAAATGTCTTTCATGATCGTCCATTGGCCCTGACGGTGGCCCTGTTGGTCTCACAGACTGGCAGTCAGATCGCCGTATAAGATTGATAAGGAGCCCGTGAAACAGGTGACTCATGTCATGCTGTTTCTGGCCTGCCCTCGACTTGCCAAAACATTCGACGAGCAGGATTGTCTGCAATGTCCAAAGCTCAGGTCGAGGGGAGAAATCGGCGTGCGCGAAGATACTAGGGCGGATAACATCGTGAATGCAAACTGCCAGCTGATGCGAGTCTTTGCCAGAGTATGTAGCACCCAAAAGGAGAATAGATAGTAATAACAGCGGCTCAGTATGAGCGACTTCGAATGTCGCGAGATGGATGAGGGGGTAGGCGGTATTGAAGCGAGTAAAGTAGAGATTGAGGTAGTTTTGCAGAGACTCAACCGACAACAGGGGCTCTTCCCAGATGGATAGCCTGGACTCGGGAAGACATGGACCAGCAGCCTCGACAACGCGCAAAAGCTCTTCACGGATGGGCTCGCTCATCTGAGGAATAGGCGGCGACTTCTGCAGTGTAGAGAATGGCCGTTCAAGATCGTTGCCGAGTTGGTCAACAGAGGTGTAGTCACTAGACCTAGCGACAGCGGGACCTCTTCCGTGCCGACGGGATACGTAGCGTGGAGGCTCATGGGCCATATCTGTGGAAGCCGTTCTTGACGACCTTTTAGCTGGCTGCAGTGCGGATTGAAGTGTATGACTCTCGGCGGTAGAAGCTTCGCTGATCTGGGACTCTCTTCGCTGCGTGCCTGTCCGGGAGCTGTGTAGAGACTCCGGAGATATCATGTGGAATGCTTGAGACATGTCTAAGCTCTGGTCTATCTGGATGCTCTTGTCGTGGTTATTGACGGGTCCCGTCATGTGTTCTTTCACGTTGAAAAGCCAGTTGTAATCCAGGGCTGTCGTATATGGCATGTTGAAAGAGCTGGCGGTGTCTGGCTGAAAGATCTGGTCGTAATCGATCGTCGAAGCTTCCGGTAAAGTATCGGCGAAGAGGTTCGGATCAATCTGACCAACCCAAGACTCATCGAATGAGTTGACGTTTCCGCTCAGTTGGATGGATTCAGAAGTGCCAAAGAAGTCCGGCTTAGACGGAAACCTGGAGCGAAGGCTTATGGGGTCTTGTGACGCGCCTTCGAGATCAAAGTCCAGAGGGTGCTGCAGGCCGTTTAACCCTGATGTGTCCCTATCCTGGATCCAATGATCTGAGCTGGGAGAGTGGCTATCACCACTATGGCCGGCGTTTTCAGACTCAGGCGATGGAACTTGTCGAGCCTCAAGGCGACGACCGCCGGATGCAGCGTCGTTCTGTTCTTGTAAAGCCCTGCGAGGCCTCTTCTCAACAACTGAGCCGTCCGGGGCCTTCCAAGCACGCTTTCTTGTATCGAGAGTTCCACAACCTGGACCGCCTGCTTCAAGGTCTTTCTGGCGATGACGGTCCATGTGTCGTTCTAGATATACAGGTGGTTAGCCGCCGAGCCCTACGAACGCGCGGGTGCTCTGGCTGAGATCTACTTAGAAGATCAGGCCGCTTGAAATGGGCGCGGCATAAGGTACAGGCAGAACCGCCTGGTACGTGATTCAAAGCATGACGCTGTAGGTGCTCTGCACGCGTAAAGCGCTTGTTGCAGCCTGGATGGGTGCACTCAAAGGACTTCTCACTCAATGGCACTTGCTGAGCCCTGTTGGACTGGCTGTGGTTGTGGCTCCCCATTGCGTCTGTGCAATTCTCTATTGGTCTTGATTGGGGCTGCGTTTAATTGAGACGTTGAGGTGAAGAGTGGGATGAATCCGTATCAAGAATGGAAGTATGTAGTTCAGCAGGAGATGAAATGAGCCAGTATGGTAGGCCGAGAGTGGACCGATTTGAATGGCTCAGCCGGCTGAGAACTGTAGCATTGCCGAGCAAATCAATCGTTATCGACACCTTGTGACCAACTGTGAGTGCTGTCCAACCATATCATCCCCGGAAACCTTGCCGAGTCATGATAGATAAGAGTGCATACTCATGGCCATGAGGATGGGCTGCCTATCTATACTCTCTCCACTTTTCCCCATTTTCAAGAGTGGGATGTTTCACTTACCAACCTCGTTCCCCACGAGAGCCTGGGATCGAATCAAGGGTCTTCCTGACTGTGATGGAGGTACAACCTTATCGATCTAACGAGAATGCGCAGAGCTTATCTAAAGTTGCTGAGATCGGGGAGCAAGCAGCTTGATACGACACTAGGCTTTGGCGCGGATTTGTCGCAAGGCGGTTGAGGTGGACATGGCCAATTTATGTACAACAAAGCAATACAAGACTGAGGCTGATGTGTAACATGATAAGTCGTAGTACAAAGTGAGTCTTGAAAGAAGCAAACGATTGGCTTTCACATCCTCCTCCACTTCGCTTGTTACAGTTCTAGTAGCGCAAAATCACCGGCACAATATGGTCAATTACCACGTTCAAGAGGTATTGCAGCGCGATATCTCGAGCATACTCCAGGTAAGCAGCGATTATCGAATAACGTTCTCCCCAAAGTCTCACCCCAACGTGACTTTGCCGCTGGATGGAAACTGATTAATAGCAGGTTACTATAGTCGGGGCTGGCCTTGGCGGACTCGGTGCTGCAATTGCAGTCCGTTTGGCAGGGCACGATGTGACCGTGCTTGAGGCTGCTTCTTCAATCGGAGAGGTCGGCGCAGGCATTCAAGTTCTTCCCAACGCGTCACGAGTTCTTTTCTCCTGGGGACTCGAGGACCGTCTTCTAAAGTACGCCACTCGACCGCGAAAATGCAACTTCATTGGCTGGAAGGGGAATCATCTCTCCGAAATGGACTATCATGGCTACTCGGCTGCTTCGGGATCTTTTCCATTCCTAGACTTCCATCGATCCAACCTCCACGGCTGTCTTCTAGACCGAGCTCGAGAGCTAGGCGTGGAAATTCTCACAGGTGCCCGGGTGGACACCTACACCATTGCCGGTGATGATACCACTGCGACCGTTTACCTCGCAGACGGAAGAACGTTGACATCCGACCTTGTTGTTGGCGCCGACGGAATCAACTCAAAGCTAAGAGAGAAGTTTCTGGGGAAACCAGATCCTCCTCAACTGACCGGGGACCTGGCATACCGGCTCCTTCTCTCAACGTCCGACATGCGCAAAGATCCAGAACTTCGATCGTTTGTCGAAGATCCTCAGGTCAACTACTGGGTCGGCCCGGACAAGCACGCGGTGAACTACGTCCTCAAGGGAGGCGAACTTTTCAACATGGTGCTTTTGGTTCCTGACGACATGCCTGTGGATGGAGGAAACACGCTGGAGGGGAACATTGAAGAGATGCGAGCCCACTTCGCCGACTGGGATCCTCGCATCGGGAAGATGCTTTCTTTGTGCGACGAGGTCATGAAGTGGCGACTGTGCATCCGCCCTGGCCTCGACCCGACATGGTCACACCGCTCTGGAACTTTTACGATGCTCGGCGACGCTGTCCATGCAACGCTTCCTTACCTCGCCAGCGGAGCGGGCATGGCACTAGAAGACGGCGGGGTGCTGGGACTTTGCCTTGCACAGCTGACAGACAAGTCGCCTCAGTCAAAACAAAGAGCCTTGCAGGTGTACGAGACTTGTCGACGAGAGAGGACAGAGCATGTCGTGCGAAGAGGTACCTATAACCAATGGATCTACCATCTTCATGATGGGCAGGAGCAGGAAGAGCGAGATCAGCGGTTCAAGATGTATGGAGACCATGATGAGAAGTGGCTCAGCGGAGAGAACCCTGTATTGCCTCAGTCGGATGAGACGGGGGAAGATCCCTTCCCATGGAGATATCATGGGGTTGGACGATGGCTGCTGACGTATGATATGTGGAAGGATGTCGAGGCTAAGTTTCAACGTGACGGTCTATCTTCAGATGTGTCGTCGATCCGAGCCAGTCTATAGTTGCCTGGGCCCGTTCGTCTGGATCAATTTGAGTATATTCTATAGTTCATACGACTCGTGCCTGTAATTGCATGCCTGAATGAACCTACGTTGAATTACTGGATAAGCTTGAATCTACTTTGAATACTATTATATCAGCAACTATATTCCTGCAATGAAAAGTAATATAGCCGACATAAGTTAGCCGTAGTGTCAAGTGCATTGCACGAAAGTCTTGCTAGTGAGCCACAAGGTGTAGTCACAGAGGTGAGATGTGCATTACACTTAACTTTAAAATGATAGCAGCCTAATAATGCACAAACTATGAGCATTGTGCACTCAAATATGGCTTTGACTAGCAAAAGCTGTAGCATGAACCCCGGAAATCGGACAGAGTACGCTTCTGGCTCCGCGTGGGCCGAGAAGTCTGTCCCGGAGAACAATATTTGAGGTGTAATTAATACCGCGAGCTAGTTTGTCTCCGTTTGAACGTAATCAACTTCAAGCAGGATGATGAACTGGGACTGGCGATTTCAAGTGTAACTTCTATAAGATGCATATTTCTATGGGAAAAGCAGAATCTATCTGCAACGCTCAAGCCTCTACCGTTATTTCGTTGGCCTCCTCGGTGTGTTGATAGAAAGGGTAATCATTGTAACCCTTCTCAGGAGGATCAGCTCCGTAAAATGTTGAACGATCGTACGCATTCAACGACCATCCATTGAGAAGGCGGTCGACAAGATCTGGGTTGGAGATGTAATGCCGGCCCATGGCAATGAGATCTGCTTCCTGGCTCTTCAGCTTGGGCACAGAGTTGTGCCGACTAAAGTTGCCACAAGCCATGAACAAGATGCCGGCAGGCTGGAGAATGCTCTGGAAGATATTGAGGGAGTTGGTGCGCTTGCTCTTTTCCGCCACCTCTTCTGGCTTGTTCTTCATGGCAACTGTTGATCCATCTGCAAGGGAAGCCAACTTTTGCTCCTCGCTGAGCACTTCGTCAAAACGGGGCTCGACCCTGGGTGGAGTATACTTGTCAGACTGGCATGAAGAAGATGCGTAGCAAGGCTGAATTCAGACAGCACTTACATGTGGACGTAAACAGGCCTCTGAGACGCTGGAAGCTCGGCAATGCGCTGACAAAGGTACGACCAGTGGGTGTTGGGGTCGCTGTCCCGTGTGTCTTGGAAGTAGTTGTAAGGCGATAGTCGAATGCCGACTTTCTCAGGGCCGATGGCATCGCAGACCGCGGCCAAGACATTGAGAACAAATCTGCAACGGTTTTCAACAGAACCGCCAAACTCATCATCACGATGGTTGATGTTGTCATGCAGAAATTGTTCCAGTAGATATCCGTTCGCACCTTGAAATTATTTAGCGAGACAGTCATAAAAGTCTGGGAGGGCACATGTGTTACCATGGATTTCGACGCCGTCAAAGCCAGCAACATCAACAGCTCTCTTCGCTGCGGCTGCCCACTCAGCTGTCAAACTGTGAATCTCCTCTACGGTCATGGCCCGCGGCGGATCATCTTTACACTCGCTGCCGTCAAGATACTTCCCATTCATGGGAATCTCTCCAGATGAGATGGGCCGTTCTCCACGCAGCACGCTAGAAGAGGCCCGCCCGGTGTGCCAGAGCTGGGTAAAAATGAATCCACCCTTGGCATGGACGGCGTCGGTAACTTTCCGCCATCCCTGCAGCTGGGAGTCTGTAAAGACGCCTGGGACACCTGGGTAAGCGCTGGCGTTGTGGCAGATGTCTGTGGCCTCCGTGATCTGAAGGCCACCGTTGGCGCGATCGCTGTAGTACTTGACTACTCGGGAGCCAGGGACATGGACGCCTTGGGATTCACGGTCGCATCTCATACGAGTGTTGGGCGCCTGTGTGTTCCTTTAGTGGCTATATCCTCCGTTTAGAAGAAATGTATTACCTGAACAATTCGATGTTGAAGGGTGATGTTTCCCAGCTTGAGAGGACTGAATAGGATGGTGTCTTTGAGCGCGGCGTTGGCCACAGGAGAAGTGGCAGCAGGCATCTTGATACTTCGATTATCAATTTAATGGAGCAATTGTAGATGGAAGTGGTGTTTGACAATGTAATGCAATCCTAAGATGCAGATTCGGCCTGAAATAGCTATTGCGATACTAGGGCCATTCCATATAACCCTTCACTTCTACGCCGTTTTGCCCCTTTTGGACAGACATAATGGTTTCGCCGATCCTTTTCCTGTACATCGACTCACCACTCTCGTCTTTGGCCAATTCCGACCGCCCTTTGTAAGTGGAGGTGGAGAGACCAAACGCCAAGGCCCTTCTATCAGATCGAAGGGCTGGCAATCTGCTCGAGAGTGGGGGTTGATAAGGAGCGATACAATCCGTAACCCTGCGAGCTAAACCAGTCTACCGCTACGATAGGCCATGCTTTGCGGGGTTCTACGAGGTCGAATCGCAGGAGTAGAGTTCAAAGCTTAGCAATGCGTATTGCGTGTAGTAGTAATTGGGTCTAGGGCGATGAGCGTGTTGACCACTTCTCCGAACACGGTCACAAATGTTCCGAGCGGAGGAACTGCCTCTGTAGCAAACAGAAATGCGCGAGAAAGTCATGGTGAGATCTCCGTCACTCTTCTTCTGATGGTCATAAATTCCGTCCAGCCAAGCATAAGGATGTCTTGATTGAACAGACATATCAATTGCAGACGCGAGAACAGTTGTTCTAAAAACCACCAGTTTTGGGAGCTTGCCTCTATGTGCTGTAATAAAGTTGCACATCAAAGGCTTCAATTCGTCGCGCTTGTTTGATAGCAGACATTATAGTACTGTTGACGGGGGTGTTTCATGACATATTATCGCGTCACGAAATAATTGATATGGAATATAAGGTCGCATAGTCGGGTTTGCAAAATAGCTGATTTGGGTAAAAGAGCTTTCAAACTAGGGAACAAATTGTAATTTTTCGAAGGTTGCTTGTATTTAAGAATGTTACATATAAGATGATAATTCAGAAAATAAAGCACAGTTGGAAATCAACGCGGTTGAGCAAAGGATTGTCGGATCCAACCAAGTCTAGATCGATGCGTGGCCATGAGTCTCATAGGGTAGGCCGATGCACATGAAACCGACGAGAATCCACAAAGCGGCACTCGCGTAGATAGGCACAACAGTGTAACCAGCATATGTCGAAACGAGGGACGCTGCGAGACCTCCCAAGCGAAGAAGAGTGGCTGCAATTCCTGTTCCAGTGCCTCGCACCGGAGCAGGGAAAGATTCTGGCGTAAAAGCAAACATGATTGCGTATTCTGAACCACAGGATGTCAGTGAAAGGTGGTTGCAAAGAGAAATAAGAACTCACCAAAGTTTCCGAGGATGCCTGTCGCGCACTGAAAACCAATGTCTGCTGCATAAGTTCCAACAGCCGTGTAGGCAAACAGGAACGCGCCGGTCAAAGCAGCGGAGATTGCCATCATCCAGCGCCGTCCAAGGCGAGTCTCGACGCAGAAGCCAGCTGAGATGGGCCCGATCACACCAACAGCTGATACGATGCAGTACATCATGTAAGTGTGGTTGAAGGACGTGTCGGCAGAGTAGTCTGACTTGGTCTCCAGGTAGGACGTGATGAAGGCAAAGTACAGGGGATAAGCGACGCCAATGGTGAGCCAGATAAGGAACGTGATGCAGCTGTGCTGAGCCATCTTGCGACCGGAAAACAGCTTCCTGTAGCTGTCCAGGTTGAAGTCCTTAAAATTCTCCTTCAAGATCTCAATGGCCGACAGCTTCGAGTATGGCGCCAGTTCGATTTCCTCAACAGGGCAGTCCAGACGGGGCGAGCCAGACAAGTCCCGAAGACGAGCGTCGATCTCTTGAAGCATATCTAGAGTAAGAGTTTCGGGTTTACCATTGTACCTAGCGATGTAGTTGACAGCGTCGACCGCTTCGGCGTCGCGCCCCTTGGAGAGAAGAAATCGAGGAGATTCGGGGATTTTGAAGAGAAGGATTCGAATGAGACCAAGCGCGATTGCAATAGCTCCGAGAGTAATCATAAGGTAGCGCCTGTTCAAAGTTTGTCAGCTAGGGGCAGTACTTTATTAGGACTGTTGAATCTGCTCACCATCCCATGTTATCTTGTCGGCGGCAAACTTCGTCAGTGCTGGGGCAAGCAAAGTTGGCGAGGAAAACCCAAGCCAACAGCGAGACAATGACTTGGCCAAGATTCCACCAAGCCGACAGCGTGACCAGAAGCCATTGGTGGCTCTGCGGAACGAACTCCAAAAAGACAATGCTATCGACGGGGACGTTACCGCCAGCTGCAGTACCAATCATGGCCCACAACGAGCAGAAAGCCGTGAAGTTCTGTGCTCCTGCTACCGCACAAGCAAAGATACCCCCGATGAGGATTGTAGCGTTGAAGGCAGGCTTGCGGCCGATTAGATCGGCGGCTGTTCCCCAGAAGAATGCCCCGATAATGAGGCCGACGTAGTATGCCACCGAACTGAAGCTGAGGCGGACTACATCTGTGAACTCGTTGCCGACGGGAGGGCGGACGGCGGTGATTCCCTGGGACCAGAAGTTGTCGACCATCCAGCCACAGCCGTTGACTGCAAAGAGGATCCATTGGAACCTGAGGAGGAACGTGATTAGCATGTCTTGGTTCTACGTCAGGTGGCGCTCTAATGGCACGCTGGATAATAAAGACTCACTTGCCAGTACCAATTTCGGTGAGATGCTTTGCAACAAGCTCTGACTTGAGACGGTAGGACTCATTGACAACACCGGCATAGAAGTTGCCGGCTGTAGTTTCTTCCACGGCATAAGACTCTCCGGGGTGAATAGAACTGGAACTAGACTTTTGTTCAAGCTTCTGACCAATCGACTCCTTGGAGACAGGTCCTTCGATAATAGAAGCCATTATTGATGATTGAGGATTGTGTGTGAAATGGTGACTGGATAGGAAACAAAAAAGCAAAACTGGCTATGCCGCACGACGTCTACTTGATCTTTTTCCTTATTTACTAACCGAAAGGTAGTTCATATGCTCGTATCCCTTTAACCCTTGCACAAGACAGTTAAAGCTTACACGTTCACCACACCTGGTCCAGGCAAGGAGCCCTGTCACTGCGCCCCTATCTTGGGCATCGCTGGCCGTTGACCGAGATCAATATGCCAGAGCTTGAAGTCTGATGATTCTGGAGCAATCTCAAGCGATATGTTATCGCTGAATCCTTGAGTATACAGGCACCTTATCTAGCCATCGTGGTAAGGTTTCTTGTAAGGAAAGCCTCCCCACCCCCACTCTCCAGGATATCGAGTCCGAGTCAGCTCATGATCCGGGGAATCTGGGGTTTTGGCACTAACACTTGCCACTAAGCAAGGGCCTCTGCGGGCGTCGTCGACTGCTAGGATGGGCGCGGCCAAAAGGCAGAATGCAGATACGTGAGCCTTCATTTGTGGCTTCTGAAGACTGATGCATTATCGTATAGGCATCTCCGTTGCGATGGTTCTATGTCACCGGGGCTTGGGATCTTTCCGAAAGGCTGGTCGCATCAAGACTCAGCCTACCAGCAATGGGCCGGTGATGAAGGACTTCAGCTTACCGCGCGGCGTGGTAGGTCTGGGTCCCATCGTGGCCGATGCTACGGGTGTAACATGAAACATAGCCCAATTGCACCCGATTGATGTAGCTACCATATTACTCTCAATCATCAAGCAGCCGATTTCCGAAAAGATCATTAGCTGAAAGATATTCGGGACGGAACGGCCATATCATCTTCAATATCCAATGTTGGCAATATCTGCCTAAAGTTGCACTGTCTAACTAGCTGGAACCTGCAAGAAGCCCTGGAAATATGAGCCAAGCCACTCTGCTGCTTCTACGCCATCCGGTCCTTGTACGTTGTCCCAGCGTCGAATAGCACCAACGTATCCATCAGGCCTAACAACCACAACGGCAACTTCTTGCTGCCCCATGGACCCTAGCCATTTCTCAGAGCAAGAAATTCCCCGTTTGTCGATATCTTTTACATCATCAAGATATACTGTCCACTTGCTGCTAGAGAACAGCGATGGGAGCGAAGCAATCTCGAACTCATTCTTATCAGTAGACGCTGTGGGTGGGACACGTTCATTAGCTATTGGTTTCTCTGGTACTGCAGGATGGGCACTCACTAATCAGGGAAAAGGTAAAGAGCTGACTGGCAGCTGTGTATCTTTCAGGCCTTAGATAGGCATCGTCGGCGCGCTGGGCACGCGGCCTAGACATGTACGAGGCCGATGCCGATTTCGAGAGCTGTGAGATAAAAGACGAGGGAGACGATGCTGCTTGGTCAAAGGTGTGCAGGAAGGCATTTTGTGCTGAGGCCGTGACACCGGGGATAACAAAATACAACCTGAACTGGCCTAGAACAGGAATATCGAGTTGAACGTCAACTGGACAAGCATCGATGTAGCGAGTCGCCTTGACCGGCGGTAGTCTACATCCAGGCTTCGCATCGCCGCTTGTCGAGCCTTCATGTGTCTGATTGAGCTCGTTGGGTCCATATTCGACACCAACTCCCGAGATGAATCTCGTGTTCTTTCGGAAGTTGTCCGCCAGACGCTTCGCATCGCCAGCAGCAATCTCATTGGCGTGCTCAAGGTCAAAGTTGATGAGGTCGTGGGCAATCTTTTTTCGCTCGTGCTCGTAGCTATTCAGCAGAACGCCGTCCTTTGCAAAGCCCCGAGCGGCCAGGTTAAGCTTCCAGCCCAGATTCCAGGAGTCGTGGACGCTGGTATTCATGCCCTGCGCGGCCTTGGGGCTATGTGTGTGGCTTGCATCTCCGGCGATGAAAGCTCGCGCTGAAGAGTCCAAGAACCGTGCAGCTACTCGCTGGGAGACCTGGTAGTTTCCAAACCACTCCACAGAGACCCAGTCAATGCGATATGGTGCAAGTATGAGCCGAGCCTGCTCCATGACGTAGTCTTGAGCGAGGCCCTTTGACGTGACTGAGGCCTTCATCTCGATGTATAGACGAGTCATATTACGCTCTCGCGGAATCATGAGCACCGAGCCGTGCTCTTCTGAAAACACGACCGTTTTGCTCCAGATGTCGGGGAAATCGGTCTCCAGCTCACCATCAAGCACGCCCCAAACTGAATTGTGAGGACTGCCTTGGCCGTTTGCATCGGGGATACTGTTGCGCACTTGTGACCGGGCGCCATCGCAGCCGACCAAGTACCTGGCCTGGATGGTCTTTTCTTCATCGGGTAGGTCGCAAGTAACGACAAGGGGGCTCGAAGAATCCTCAGATAGAGGCGTGAAGCCGCGGAACTTGTGGCTGCGGCTGACTTCGACGCCGCTCTTTGAGAGGTCCTCGATGAAAGTGCTCTCCATCATCCCTTGGTGACAAAGCAAGATGTAAGGCTGGAGAACATCGACGACAGACTCCGGGTAGTGAACCTCTCGGCCAGTGCGACGAAGACCGTCCTTCTGTGAGCCTCGCCAGAGACAAATATCGTGGACTTTGACTCCTGTGCGCAGGAGCTCATCACCGATGCGCAGCATCTGGAAAGTCTCTATGGTCTTGGGTTGAATGCCATCGGCGCGACCGACAGTTGTCTGGTCGGGTCTTTCATCGGCTACTTTGACTGAAAGACCGAGCTTCGCAAGTATCACGCTGATGGTGTGTTAGCTCACTTGTTGAGACAGAACCAGAGACGTTACTAGTCATTGATAGAGATGCATACCTTAGCATGAGGCCAGCTGGTCCAGCGCCGACAACGCAGACATCGTACACTTCAGGATCTTCAGAAGCATGGCCAGTAGCTCCGTTGAAATGGCCATTGGTTGTTGAGGGTATCGCCATATTTGTGTTGGAGTTGGGCGACGGTGCAGATGAGAATTGAGGGTTGATTAAGAATCCTTTCTCTATGAACTTAACGAATTGCCGTGGGGTTTCAAGAAAGATTCCCAATAGTTATGGGAGAAATATGACTTTGGCGTGCTGTGTTTGACCTGTAACTCATCTTCCAGGTGTTGCTCAACATATGGATGAAGCTATCACGAGTACAAGTATCAAATCCAGCGCTTAAGCGGTTGACGCGTTAAGCCCTGGAGTAGGCGGTCCGCTCCGGGCTCAGGCCATTACAAGAGTGCGGGTGGTGGTTCGAGTAAGGCCAAACTCCAATCACCCCCATTACCTTTGATAGTCGTCGATCTTTCTTCGCTGATTGGGAGGCGCTGACTCGACAATCTATTCCTAGCATTGTCACCCCCCACTCTTGCGCCCAACCCCTCTATCTCGGGATTGTGGCCGGAGAAAGGGCAGCGTCATTATTGGGTGTAGCTTATCAGCGCTGCATTTCAAGCGAGACCGGAGGTTCCCGGCTCAGGAAGCGGGGAATGCCTTTGTTTTGGCAAGACAATAATTGGATTCGAGATCTGGGGTTCCCACGACTTGTGTTAGTTTTGAATGCAATTAGCACCCTCATAATCACCATGACCGTCACCATGCACGTTGAACGAGAACCCCGCACTGCTAAAGCTGAACCATGGCAGGCGATAGTGCTTCGCAAGAAGCAAGGGCAAGCTGAAGCCATCGCGGCCGGTTTGGCCAGTATTGGGACAAGTCCTCAACGATGCAGACCAGCATCACAGTTTACCGATTATTCTGATGTCAGCAAAGTATTCGATATGATCAGACGGGGAACAATAACTTGTGCAACTCTCGTCAAGCATTATATAGAACGGTATGATTTACGTGCCATTATACTTGACTCAACCTATCGCGGGCTGCTGACGTCTCGCTTTTACACCAGGGCCATCGCGACACATGACCAGGTAATGTTCAACGCTTTAATCGTAAAAAGTGATCATAATTGTTTGGGCAACTGACGTCTTATCGATCCTTTTTTGAAGACCAACTGGTGCGTACATCTTCACGCAAAGGCAGTATTTGCTTTCTCTAATATGTCTATCCCGTAGTTTGACTGAAATCCGCTTTGAAGATGCTCTACGTCGGGCCACAGAGCTCGATGCTCATATGGAACGAGAGGGTAAGCCATTTGGACCTTTGCATGGGTGCATAGTCACATTGAAAGATCAGTTTGACTTGAAAGGCTGTGACACGACTTTGGGCTACGTCGGCAGATGCTTCTCACCAGCAGCGAAGGATGCGGTTCTTGTTGAGATGTTGCAGAACTTGGGAGCTGTTGTACTGGCAAAATCCAACTTGCCTCAAAGTATCATGGTATGTACTCTCCACTGTGCCCAGAAGTAAAGTTAAAAGTCATCCAACTTTCCTACAACTTGTCGTATACGAATGCTAATTCTCTTCAGTGGTGTGAAACCGAGAATCCGCTGTGGGGCCTGACTACGAATCCTATAAGCAAAGATTACACACCCGGCGGCTCAACAGGAGGTGAAGCTGTACTTCTTGCGTGCGGCGCCTCAATGCTAGGCTGGGGTACTGATATAGGAGGAAGTGTCCGCATTCCGTCACACATGATGGGACTGTACGGTCTTAAACCAAGCGTAAGCCGTTTCAAGGTTATGGTGTTAACGTACCCGTTGACTACTGATCCGACTTGTAGAGTGCACGACTTCCATACACAGGTGTTCCTGTATCAACTGAGGGCCAGGAACATGTTCCATCTTCGATTGGGCCTATGGCACGAGACTTGAAAACCATTCATCTGGCCATGACCTCTATCATCGAGGCAGAGCCTTGGACCAAGGATGCACGATGCACTCCCTTACCGTGGCGGGAAGAACTGTTCACTGAAGTCCAGAGTCGCCCTCTGGTCATTGGTGTTCTGTGGGATGATGGCGTTGTGCGACCCCATCCGCCCATCACGCGAGTGCTAAGAGAAGCTGTCGAGGCACTTCGATCGGCAGGCCACGAGATATTTGATTGGGACGCGACCCTACATGCGGCGTGTATAGAGACAATGGTATGTGCTTGCTTCCGATTTTTTTCAACCCATGGTTCGCTAAGATGCCGCACTATAGGATCTCTTCTACACGGTGGACGGCGGAGAAGACATCCGGATAGATATCTCCAAGGGTGGAGAGCCCTTCATTCCGCATGTTGAACGGCTTGTCAACCGAGGCAAAGCCATCTCAGTATACGACTACTGGCAGCTGAACAAACGCAAATGGGAATTGCAGCACCAGTACCTGGAGAAATGGAACTCCATTCGATCATCTGTCTCCGGACGAGAGGTAGACATCCTCCTGACGCCGCCTATGCCACATACCGCTGTGCCTCACGGTGGTTGTCGCTGGGTAGGGTACACCAAGGTGTGGAACGTTCTGGATTACACGGCTCTGGTTATCCCTGGCGGCAGAGTTCGCGCAGAAGACATGGACAGCTCCTGGGAGTTTGAGTCTCGAGGACCAGAAGATGAGTGGAACCAAAAGCTGTGGAATGACAACGGGGCGGATATGACTGCCTTGAATCTACCTGTCGGCTTGCAACTTGTCGGTCGCAAGCTGGAGGAAGAAAAGGTTTTGGGGGCTGGTGAGGTGGTCAGCCGCATCATAAGCGAGGCTCAAGCAGCTAAACGTTGAGGGTTCTTTGCGTATGAGCATCTAAGCTTTAGTCAATCTTCCCACACTAAGAAAATAGATCACGGTCTACAAGCATGCATCATGATGAACTTTAAAATTCGGTGCCCTCGCAACGTGGAATTCTCTCTTGTTGCCTTGTGCTTATCGACTGCGACTTGCTCCTGATCTCATACCTTAGAGCACTACTCTTTGCGTCAATGTGTCACTTTCACACAACATCGAGCCACGTGAACTAGATGGCTTCCAGCCTGGCTTCCAGCTGGTAGTCAATTCTTGTCACCAAGCCTCATCTGTGTTCTAAAAGGGGTACACTATGTCTCTTCTTGCACCATGCGAAAAGCCCTAGACAAGTCTTTAGAGAATCTAGAACTACTTGTGAATCCCTTAAGGGAAATTATTAGAGCCGCACGGCACGATTGCTCCGGTGTTCCCTTTAGTTGGCGCAGCCGTGGCTGGCTGGTCCTGGCCTGTAGCAGCTGGTGGCGTTTTTGTCTGCCAGGGTTGCCCACCGATGCTTATTAGTCGTCTTCTGCGTCAGTCAAGCGCGCGTTTGGCTCAAGGCGAAGGCGGCAAGTTTAGATATAGCTTTCGTGTAGAAAGATTGGTCCCATTGATTCTAGGGTTCCGAGAAGGACAACAGCATCCTCTGTTATGACTGCTACTGTTTTGACATTGTGTAGTCGGCTCAAGAGGGGATCAAGACTCTTGAACGTCATACAGACTGCACGTTGCATCGGTCTATCGATACGTCGGGAGGCTACATCATTGCGCCAGCCAATGTGAGTCCACGTAGCTTGCCACTTGTCTGCCACACTTTTAGGACCAGCGAAATACTGCAGGTTCTAGCATCAAGAGTAAGACAACAAACTCCACGTATTTCTAACAATAATGTACGATATGCAAGAAGGCTGAAAGCTGAAAGCTGGAATGCGTGACTAAAAAAAGCCTACAAGGTCATGTCTAACGGAAGAAGACAACGATGGAAGAGAATGGAAGTGAAAAATACCAGCTGCGTCGGTTATTGCTCATGCTGCAATTTTTATGCTCGTCAATGGCCTTCGGAAGGGGGAATTAAATGTGTATATAAAGCCCAACTGCCGTCATGCAATACTCAGAGGCGGCAACAATAATTACTCATAAACTCATACCACGCCCGCATCTTCTTTAATCTCTGACGAGCCTAGAACGGTCTCTCAAACTCCCTACACGCAAAATGGCTGCTCCTCCTCCCTCGTACGATGAAGTCGTAAAGCACGTCGACAGCAAAGTCGGCCAGAACTTTGGGCCAAGAGACTTCTCTGATCTGAAGTCCTCTCTGACGCCTGAGCAGACCCAAGTTCTCTTGGAAAATGTTCCCGAGAACCCGGTCGTTCATATTGATACGGACAAGTTGAGCGACGAGCAGCGCAAGAAGCTCCTGGATGGCATGGCCTACGCGGCGACGCATCCAGAGATAGATGCGTTGATGCACGCTCAGATTGAAGACACCGCCAAGAGCACGGCGACTATCAAGCGCATATTCATTGAACTGCTGACGGCTGTCGGGGAGTTGGATGCCAAGCATGTCGCGGCTGGCGAGGCCACCTTTGCTTCCAAGCTCCTGGCCATCAAGAAGGTGAGTTGGTCCATCACTAAGGAGCCTCATTCGGGTTTGCTAATGGGACTAAACGTGCAGAAATTCGATGATCACATCTCGTCTTCGGCCGAGATGGCAACCAAGATTTCTCTCTACGCAAGTCGTATGTCTGGTTAGAATCTAATACATTTTTCATATGTTCTGACTCCACGTAGGTTTTGGACAGATCTTGCCATTTGTCAATGACCCGACCTACAGCAAAGAGGATCGAAAAGCAATGCTTGACGATTTCATCAAAGTATGTCGCCTTTTTTGCAGCCAGTTCTCCTCATCGAAGATCAGTCACTAATCAATGATTGCCTATAAGGATGCTGACAAGATCGGAACCTATGCATCCGAGGTTGTGGTTACCTTCACCCAAATCAACAACGACATGTCAGGTTTCGTCTCTTCCTTCGCCAGCTGGGCCACAGAAAGGGAGCAGGCAGACAGAGCCGAGATTGTATCCCTCAACCAGCAGATCAGCGAGTTGGGAGACAAGATCGCAAAGCTCAAGACTGCGCAAATTGCCATGGGGGTTGTTGCTGCTGCCTCGCTGCCTGCTGCAGGCATCCTGAGCGTTTGCTTCCCGCCAGCGGCTCCGTTCATCATGGTATAGTCATTTCCCAAAACGTCTCTGGCACGGTATTGACAGATTGGCAGATTGGCGGCGCCATCATGGCTGGTCTTTCTGTTGGAGCTCTGGTCGGCATTACGATCGCCTTGAATGGTAAATCACCCCAAGAAGCAAGACTGCAACTTGTAATAAAGGCATACTAACGCAGGTATATTCGACAGTGAAGCAGAATGAGCTCGAGGAGCTGACCAAGAAGCGAAACGATTTACAAAAGGACGCTGACGACATCAAGGCCACCCGAGAAAGGGTCCAAGAGACTGGTCGTAAAGACCTGGCCGAATTTGGCGCTGCCATTGGGAATCTGTCCACCGTGTGGCAGACCTGCAAGAACGATGCCGATTCGTGTCGATACTGGTTGGAGAAGATGGAGACGGATGTGAGTGTGAACCGGCCCGAAACATAATAAATCGTAACCGACTAACGATGATGAAGAAAATCCCGCCCATTCTGAAGGCTGACCAGGATAAGGTTATTGAGCTTTGTAAGTTTTCACCTCGTAAATCCCAAATGTCTTGATTCGACAACATGCTTACTTTGTGGGTCTTAGACAACAACATGGCCAAGTATCTGAAGGTCTACGCAGACGGCGTACAGCAGGTCCCCGTGGTGAACCCGGTTGTTGCGAAGTGAAGTATCGGGATAATCGCTGCTCGCATTTTTAAGCGCACTCCCTCAATCCTTTGTGAATTCTGCAGCACCATGATTAGTCTCCGAGAGGCTGGGGGATGTACGGAATGTCCGGGCTGCTGGCGAGAAGTATACGGTCTCGATCCAGTCGATGGCCCCAGGTATTTTCTAACTATAGTCACTCACTCCATTATGTTTTGATGAGAAATATACGAACAGTGTTTCAAGGCTTACACACTGCGGCAACCTAGTGAGCTTCAAAAACGCCTTGTATCATTTGATAGATGGTTTGAATCTGTTACCAGATCCTCTAGCCCTAGTTCAATCGCCCCGTCAGACATGGTGTTGAACTTGATGAAGTCGCGACTAGCTTTATTATAAGATAACCTCTCTTTAGCTTTCTTTAAGAGGGCCTTATAGTCGATAGAGTACCTATCTATTTACTCGCTAATATAGTTAGATTAACTATTATCGCTAATAATAGTCCTTATTATTATTAAAGGCGATATATTACTTATTAGTAGTATAGTAATTATTAAGGCCTATTATTATACGGGTAGAAGAGTAGATTTTATAGCTACTAAGGGCTAGAAT
>JADBHU010000274.1:0-98072 GCA_017140155.1 Fusarium devonianum | reverse complement strand
GTTTTAAAAATCATCCTTTACCGCCCCCGGCCGCCTGCGCGCGCACGGCTGACGGTCGCACGACCTCGGGCAAGACCGACACCGCGTCCGCGGACGTTTCGGCTGCGGAACATGGGCGCGTTGCGGAGCATATCGGGCACGATGAAGAAGCGTACGTGGGAGCCGCGGATGTAGACCTGGTCGAGGTGGGAGACGCGGCCGTCGCGGGCGGTGACGGTGATGTCCTTGAGCTGAACGTTCATGTTGTCCTCGGCTGTGCGCAAGTTAGCAGCTTGATCCAAGATCCAACGTCCCCAGAAGCAAAGAGCGAAATGCATACCATCGAGGAGCTTGCCACGGTAGGTTTGGCCAGAGGTGATTTCGAGGGTGACGATGTGACCCTGTAGTAGCTTGTTAGCTTTATATTTGCGACGCGGAAAGAGGCAGACGGACCTGCGCCTCGTTGAGGAGCTTGATTGGGATGCCGATTGTGGAAGTCATGGTTGCGGTGGGGGGATTCGCGTGCTGTCGCGTGTATAACAGGCCGAGGCTGAGCTGGAGCTTGGGATATCGTGAAAATTGGCGAGGCTTGGTGGTGAGGGACAGGAACTGGATGGGGAAGGGTTTATCCGGTCCGGCCGGCATAGGGCGCTCACGGGCATGTTTGGGAATTTGCACTGTATTTGCGTAGGGAACTCGGCATCAGCGCACAGTGTTAATTGCTAAGGTAGTTGACTTATTTAACCAACTCAGCAGGCCAACGTGAAGCCTTCCAGTGGCAATGATAACTTGAAGGTAACATTTCCAGACGACGTACAAGTAGGCTTGCTCATGGATGTTTCTTAGTTCATATTTCATTACCACTGGCATATATCTGCCCCTGAACCCCGTACTATAATTCCGAGGATAATGGCTACAGAGCATCCAGCCATTTACTGACCTTGGCTTCCGAACTGATATGTTTCCTCTTATCCATATCTAGTCTCTTCTTGTTCGACTTCTTCAACATGATGGGACGACTTTTACATGCTCGAAAGTCTGCTACCACTGATGTTCTTCCATTGTCATTGCGGCCGGTAGCACTGCTGCTCATGATATGCTCCGTGGCAGAAATTCCCGAGACTCTATTATCGCCACGGTCGTATTCTTGTATGCTCTGATGTTTTTGAGACGAGGTGGCAAGGTCCACGGTGGTCGGTGCCGCCTCGATTGAGTTTCCTGACAGCTCCGAGATCTGAGTTGAAGGATAGCAGTTCCTTGTTGTCTCATTCATACCCATGAACTCATAATGGAGGAAACCGTTCCGGCCGTGAGGGACGATGGAGTTTCTGCCATTGGAAACCACCGTGAAGGCCTCCTCGTATGAAATGCAACGCGCTCGATAATAGTACAGTCTCGAACTGTGGAGAACCCATTCGGACCATCGAGTTGCGGAGCCATATTGAAGTATATCAAGCTGAGGTCCTTCTGGAGTAGAATGGGCTGCAAGTGTTTGCCCAAAATTTTGTAGCTGGTGCAGGGGTTGCTCAGCTTCGTCCGCCTGGACCATTGCGCCGATAGACTTGATCAAGGCGTGAGCGCACTTCGATCTAACATGGGGACAAAGAGTCACTTTGAGATGGTCGACGTTGAACACATAAAGAGGATGCGACAGTCAATATAAGCCCACGGCAATTCCACGAGACGGACGAATCTCACATCACACTACAGCTCGCTGCACGACTGCGAACATCGTCCTATTGAACCAGGCCGGCAGCCTCACTGCTGATTGTAGGAACTGGTGATATTTGCAAGGGCATCTGCATGCATTCGAAGCAATCAGGGTCCATAGGAGTCCGAATCCTTTCCATTGCCTCTGCCATTGGACATAGTAAGCCTGTAATTTATCGCGCTTGGCTGAGAACTGTGGCCGTAAGGCGTAGAAGCCATGAGAGTCGAACAGGTGTTCTTGCATTTGCCTAATAGAGACTCATGCTTTAGTCGAGAGCTGCAGGGGACCTGGTTCGATAGGGACTGGTCAGGGATGGCCTCAGCCATGCCCGCCTTGGTTGCCTCTTCTTTTCGTGGGAGCTTTCGAATCACAAAGCAGTAACAAGCCTTATTCCAGTTGAGAAATGGTGCAACTGAGGGGTTTATGAACCCCTCCGTAACTCCAACGTTGAAAGACACGGTAGACAGGATAGACAACATCACATTGTCGAAAAAGAGGCGCAATTACCGGATTTCAACGACAAAAGGGGCCGGTGGGCTTTTGAGTGCGCTAGAATTACAATTCGCTCGTCAGCTGACAGGTAACTGTGCCTCTACATTCTGCTCTGCCGGTGTCTCTCCAGCTTCCTGGGTATCATCGCCTTGCTTCTGCTTTTTCCTCGCCATCAGCTTGTCCCTTGTCTGCTGCTTCCGGGCCTGCTTGTTGAGGCTCCCAATCACTCCGCCCTCCTTGCCGCAGGGCCACTTCTCCCAAGCGGCCGCCTCGTCCTCCTCGGTCCACTCGCGGGGCAGAACGGCAAAGGTGAGATATGATGTGTGAGTTTTGAACTCGGCCTCGGGCCGGTGGTAGAGCTTCCCGCTCATCCATGGCTTCACGTCGTCTCCGGCGTTCTTCTCGTTGGCCTTTGACTTGTCAGTGCTCGATGCCGGTGTGTCGACGTCCATGGCCGACGAGTCTCCTTCGCTGTTCAAAGCCGCAAACTGCGCCCTGTGAAATTCTTTGGTCTTGCGATTGATGTGCTTGAGTCTTTCCACCGCCTCTGTAACATCTCCTGGTGTCTGGATGTTACCCCTCTCAGAAGGCAAGTTCGCCCCAACTCGTTCCCGGACGACATTGATTCGTCGGTGAGATATTTCGACCATGTCGATATCCGTCCAGCCTTGGATCCTCAGCTCCTCTATCGTCCGTGTGACTTGCTCTATGCATGGAGAAAACGTGCAGATGTGTACGCTCTTCTTGGGGTCCAAAGGTGACACCCATTCTGGTGTGTCAGCATCTCCGTTCTCCTTACTCGCCTTGTCCGGTTTCTGTCGTGAAAGGTGGTGGAGAGCTTCCCAAGGAGCTGGTAGATCGAGAAAGACAGCGTTGGCCCTCGGAGACTTCCCATCCACAATGAACCCTCCATTATACACATCGCGATGCGTCATCTGCACGACCCCTTCAAGCCTGTGGCTTTGGATTTCCTCCTGCATCTTGTTGAACCGCGGCTCATGGTACTCAAAGCTGAACACTTTCCCTCTCACATCGCCTTCGTCATTCGGGTAACCGTTGTAAACAGCCCTTGCAGAGGCATGGGTAAAACTGCCACTCCCTGAACCTGCCTCAATAATGCGAGTGCCGGGGACGGCCTTGAGTCGTGAGAGGATATAGCTGTAGTCGGGAGTGTACACGACCTGGGTTCGATGGGGCAGACTGCTCGTCCAGAGTTCGGGAGTTGGTCGTAAGATATGAATGAATCCGCTAGCAGCAGTGGTTGCTTTCTTGACTAGTTTCGACTTCGCATCTGTAATCTCCTCGTCCGGGCCAGTTGTGGTCGGCGTGTCTTCGTCCGTGGCTTCTCGGCGGCGTTTGCGCCCTCTTGATCCAGTATCGACGGCTGAGGCGCGAACTTGAGATCCCCATGGGATGTTGATCAGTGTCGAGTGAGGGAACGAGCCGAAACGGGTGTTGAGCGTTGCGCCTTCGGCGTATCCATCAACGGCGCCAGATGACTTCTCGAGGGTGATCGGCTGGAGATTGTCGCGGGAGAGTAGAACAATGGCCAGGTCGTCAGCACTGGTGACCTTCTCAGGCTCGAGGAATGGCGATGGTCGAGCCATTGTCGCGATTGTCGTTACGGTTGTGCCCGTTGCGACTGGTTTCGTATTAGTGACGAGAAGTTTTTCGCGAAGACGAGGCAGGAAAATATTTCGAGATACTCCTGCAAGGCTGGGCTGTTTAGCGTATACCCCACTGGAAGTTGGAGGGGCGCATGGAATGCTTGCGCTTAAACCCCCTTGGCGCTCCTAAGGACAGGCCCTGTTCCGGGCCTCCAGCACCCTGTAGACTGAGACCTACCGCTGGGCAAGGTAGCTCAGGCCAGCGAAGGAGGGGTCTTCGAAATTTGATTGCTGGCGTCTTTCTCTCCCTGTGACTCGTTCCCCGAATCGATGTGACTCAAGCCTCGAGCTCGACATTTCTCCTCTCCCTCCTCTCCTTGTCTTGCATCTCAAGATACCCTTCTCTCTCCCAACCTTTCTTCTTGTTTTCTTCTCGTCCGACTTTCTTTAGCGTCTGGATGAATCTCTTTCTTTCTCGTCTTTCGCCTAGAATCTCCACTCCATCGTTCCGACTGAGACCCCTCTATCGACTATACTCGACGGCCCGCCCCAGCTCCAACTTCGTCGCCATGGAGTCGCTGAAGCTCTTCAACTCGCTCAAGCCCGGCGCACCAGTTCCATTTGTCCCGATTGAGGAGGGGAAAGTGGCCTGGTATGCTTGCGGTCCGACTGTCTACGATAAGAGCCATCTGGGCCACGCGCGCAACTATGTCTCGACCGACATTATCCGCCGTATCCTGATGCATTACTTTGGCTTCAAGGTCAACTTTGTCATGAACATTACCGATATTGACGACAAGGTATGAGTTTTGGGGACTGAGCATATGTGACTTGTCTAAACCGCAGTTAGATCATCATCAAGGCCCGACGACAACGTCTGCTCGAGCTCGAGAAGAACAAGGCATACTCCAAGGACGAACTTCGGGAGCTTGCCCTTTCCGCTTTCCAAGCCTACGCGAAAAGCAGCTTGCCTTTGCTGCTCAACGCCGGCGACGACCTCGATGTTACCAACTACGCTCAGCGAAGAGAGGCTGGATACGGACATGTGCTTGCGGGAGGAACAATTTCAGGAGAGGGCAAGCCCGGAGACGACGAGGCCAAGGTCAAGATGCATCTTAGCAACATGAGTGCCGCTGCCGACGCCATCAACGCTGGCGAGATTTTCCCCGGTACCGACGAGATTCTGCTTCCCTACCTTGACTCCCTCTACAAGGAGACCATCGACACGAGCGACCAGACCATGTTCACGGACCTTACGCAGAGCATGGAGGACCTGTTCATGGAGGACATGGACGCCCTGAATGTTCTGAGGCCCGACGTCATCACCCGAGTCACCGAATACGTCCCCCAGATCGCCAAGTTTGTGGAGCGAATCGTCGACAAGGGATTCGCTTACGAGGCCGAGGGCTCTGTCTACTTTGACATCTCTGCATTCGAGAAGGCCGGCAACACATATGCGCGACTGCGACCAGACAACCGAAACGACAAGTCCCTTCAGGAAGAGGGCGAGGGTTCCCTTTCAAAGAACCTCGGTGGCAAGAAGAATCCCGGCGACTTTGCTCTGTGGAAGAAGTCCAAGGCTGGTGAGCCCTTCTGGCCCAGCCCGTGGGGAGCCGGCCGCCCTGGATGGCACATTGAGTGCTCAGTCATGGCCTCTGATGTCCTGGGCGCACAGATGGATATTCACTCTGGTGGTATCGATCTTGCCTTCCCTCACCACGACAATGAGTTGGCGCAGAGCGAGGCCTACTTCTGCGATCATTCAAAGGGCGAGCACACCTGGGTCAACTACTTCCTCCACATGGGCCATCTGTCCATCTCTGGTTCCAAAATGTCCAAGTCTTTGAAGAACTTCCAAACCATCCAGGATGCCTTGGCTACAAATTACTCATCTCGGGGGATGCGAATTGTTTTCTTGATGGGCCGGTGGAACGACGGAGTGGAGATCTCGCCCGACATGCGATTGCAGGCTGACAACTGGGAGTCTACCATCAGTGTGAGTGCGGTCTGAATCGTGTGAGGTGCTATGGCTAACTTTGATAGAACTTCTTCATCAACGTCAAGGCTTTGCTTGCTGAGGCTGACATCTCGATTGGAGTCAAGTCGCTTTCGCTGAGTGCGGATGGTAAGCCCGCCGAGGGTCTCCTGGCCGAGCTGGAGCAGGCAAAGCAGGAGTTTGAGGCCGCTATGACCAACTCATTCGACACACCGCGAGCCATGTCTGTTATCCTGAAGCTGGTCAACACTGCCAACGTTCACCTGCGAGATAACAAGGAGGCCGATCTTGCTGCTCTTGAGTCTATCGCTCGCTGGATCACCAAGATTGTTGGCATCTTTGGACTTGATGCGAACGCGACAAGCCCATATGATGGCCTCGGCTGGGCGACAGTCATCGCCAACGACGTGGAACCCAAGGCTGCTGTGCAACCCTACGCGGAGACCTATGCCAAGGTCAAGTCGGATGTGGATGGCCTGTCTTTGGACAACGAGGCCATTTCAGCGCTGCTCGCGCAGGATCCCAAGTCTGAAGCCGAGTCGGTCGCTTCGAGCGGTTCGCGTGATCCCGAGCAGCTGGCACTGCCGTATCTTCGCGTGGTATCCAAGCTTCGTGACGAACTCCGCCGGATCGTATCTAGCCAATCTCCTGAGACCAAGAAGGCAATTCTTGCTTTGACGGATCGCATCCGTGATCAGGACCTCACCAACCTAGGTGTCTACCTGGATGACCGGCCGGACAACCAGGCTTCTCTGATCAAGTTCATTCCAGCCGCCGAGCTGATTGCCGCTCGCGAAGAGAAGGCTGCCCAAGCCGCGGAGAAGGCGCGAAAGAAGGAAGAGGCCCGCCTTGCCAAGGAAAAGGCCGACCAGGAGGCCAGAGAGAAGGCCAAGGTTCCGCCCCAGGAGATGTTCAAGGGTGATGAGAGGTATAGCGCTTGGGATGAGCAAGGTTTGCCTACCAAGATGAAGGATGGAAGCGACGTGCCCAAGAGCCAATTGAAGGGGTTGAAGAAACAATGGGATCGACAGAAGAAGGCGCACGACGATCTCAAGGCCAAGGGCCTGCTGTAGATTGGAGATTATGTACGGGAGTGGTGTTGATACAGACTAGAGGAAGGAGTTATTTAGAGGCAAAAGCGTTTGATGCCTTGGGTCATTGATTGCAATTGACGATGTTGGTCTTGGTGAGTTGACCAAGATCTTTATAGGAGTATGGAAGAACTTCACAGACTGTGCAATATGATCATAGTGCCCAGAGATGGCAGAGCTTTTTATCTTTGTAAAGTAAAGTGAGCAATTGTGAAGGCTGCCATGTTTCAGCTGGAAACAAATGTCACGGTATAAGCCACTTATACTTTATATGACTATTGGTAATAGGCATCTTTCACGCAACACCATAAAGGAAAGAAGTTATAGGTTATTGAATATGACCCAAATTTGGATCAGCCATTAGGGATATCGCTATGGAATCATTAGACTAGAGTACAGTTTTGTGCCATTTTACTTGGCCTCCTTCTTCGCCTTGTCGGCAATCTCCTGAGCCTTTTGCGACTTCTTCTCCAGCACCTTTTGTAGCTCCTCGACGGTCTCCTTGAAGAGCTGCTCGCCCTCCTCCTTGTGGTTCTCGGCCACCTGGCTCAGCTGCTGCAGCTTCTCCAAAACCTCCTCGCCGTGGGGGATCTGCTTGACATACTTCTCAATGTCGACCCAGCCACCGGTGATGTCGGAGCCCTTCTGCTTGGCCTTCTCCGCGGCATCCTTGACGTACTTCTCGAGGTCGCCCAGGTCGCCAGAGTCGACGGCAGACTTGGCCCGGTCAAAGAGCTCCTTGGCGTTGCCACGCTTCAGAGCATCGGCGTTCTTCTCGATGAGCTCCTTGGCCTTGGGGTTCTTGTCGAGGTAGGGCTTGGCCTGCTCAAGGCCCTTCTGCCACGCCTCGTCGCCGAGCTTCTTGACCTGCTCCACCTTCTCCTCGATGAGCTTGCGGGCCTTGGCTATGCTTGTTGCGCTGAGGCCGCCGGCAAAGATGTCCTTGACCTGCTTCCAGGTCTCGTCAACCTGCTTCTTGGCCTCGGGGCCGTACTGCTCACCGAGCTGCTTCAGCTGGTCGACGTTTCCGCCGAGCTTCTCCTTGAGCTGAGGATGGTTGTCGATGATGTCGCTGATGGCGTCACCAGCAAGGTTGGCAATCTTCTTGGAGAGATCGGCGAGGACATCGTAGGCCTTGTAGGCGGTCTCAAGGCTCAGGCCAGACTTGGAGAGGTCCTGGAACTGCTTGTAGGCGTCGTTGACGAGCTTGTCAGCATCCTCCTTGTTGTTCTCGCGGACCTTCTCCCAGTCCTCAAAGGCGGCGTCGACGTATGCGCGACCGCCGGGAATCCAGCCGACGTATGAGTAGGCGAACTGCTTGATAGAGTCGACAGCCTGGTCGGCGGTGGGAGTCTTTTCTTGCAGCTGCTTGGCAGCAGCCTGGTACTTCTTCTCAGCCTCCTTGGCAGCCTTGTTGATTTTTGAGGCAGTCTGGCCAGCGGGAGTGAACGAGTAGGCGCCGTAGAAGATGGCCGAGCCGACGAGACCTCCAGCGATGCCAGTCGCCAGGTGAGAGCCGCCTGAGCCAGCAGAGGCTGTGGATGTCGACTGAAGACGAATCTGTTGGCGGCGAGGAACGCGGACGTTGCGCGCCGCGCGGGGGAGGCTGGATCGGGCGAGAGGGCGAGCGGAAATCATGATGACGGTTGTTCAAGGGGTATCAAAAGTGTGAGGGAATGGAGGTTGCTGTGTGAAGATGGGAGGAGAGTTGAGGTAGGCAAAGGTTGGTTGAGAGAAGAAGTTGTATGGATGAGACAAAGAGAGCTCAAGACGGTGCCTGCGGTGGCATTTTGAATGTTTGCTCGACGAACTCAGTTCAATTGGCATGACGTACTCTGCTCATGACGACAAAAACGCCTCTCTCCACAGAATGCAGAAGCTCAGGAACATAGCTCCGGCTGAGTGACGTCAATGACGCAAACACGGGAACATTGCGGGGGAGAGGGCGTTCTCCACGTGAAACCAAACGCCAATTGCCCAGTTAGAATTCGCAAACGGAGCAGTCTAGAACGCGAAAGTAAGAGTGATGATCGAGATTCAGTTCCTGCTTTTTTCCCTGAGCTCGATTTGCAGGATCTGCAGAACCAGGGGCATGGGCGGGTTGAGCCGTTGGTTACGTCACAAATGCGTATAGCTTTGGAAGCTGCCAGGTGTGTGTGTTTATTGTATGTAAAAGCTAAAAGTATGTCGTGCTGCGATATGTACAATTGATCCCGACAAACATCCTGAGGAGCTCCATCTTCAAGCTGTCAAGCTTGTGGTCAGAATAGAGGAATCTTGAAGATAACTCAGACGCCAACTCGCCAGTTAGCAAACAGTGGCTATTGAAGCGTACGCAAACGTTTGCGCTGCCCACCTCAGAGCTCGCGTTGTCAGTAGCGACATAGTCTTGACTAAGGTAAGGTAAGGTAAGTCTTTACTACGGCTCTAAGGCCGTACCTTAGTAATAAGAGAAAAACCGCTGTGATCCTAAGAGCCTAATTATTATAAGAGAATATGTCTCTTTTTAATAAATTATAAAGTTATGATAAGTTTATGGTATTAATTCATAGCTCGGTATGTATTGCCCCCACGAGAACAGAAAACCAGAGCCCATCACACTATGAGCATACTAAAGTGCGATCACGTACAAGCTGACGATCATCGAAGTCCCAGCATCAGATAATCACAGAACCGTCTTTACTGACTTTCTTTTTTGTTGCTGATGAGGATTGCCTCCCCTCGTGTCCTTTTCATTCCACCCTGCGATTTCGTCTGCTACCTATCCACCCGAGTTTATAATCACAATACTTCCGGTAGCCAGGGCAATTGTTTAGTAAAGAGAAGTGTTCGTTGCGGTTATATTACATATACGCAGATCCCCCTCTGCGATTCCACGTCCTCAGCCGGACAAGCTTGCCAGTTCTGCCCGGTCCAGCGTCGCCAAAAAGAAAAGATGATTCTTCAATAACTAGGACCTTCATAGTCATCAAACTCACGGCTACTGAAAACTCCTTGGCGTCAGGGGGGGAGAAAACCAGGTCGCTGAAGCGCCACGAGACTGATACTCCTCATTCTGAGGCTCATCACGGAAATTTTCGACCCTTTGCAACCTTGAGGTTGTGTTCGTGAAGCACTTGTCTAGCTCTGCGATAGCTGCCTGTATTCTATCGACACCTGCCTGTAACATGTCGATCTTTTGGTGTTGTCGGAATTGCCCATCAACAAAAGCTTGCTGGTGCTTCTCGAGGGCATCAATAAGGATCGGTCCTTGTGCACTATGATGGTCAGCTATCTGCTAGCTGACTTTGCCCAGTGCTTCCGACATCTTTGTATCGAGCATGGCAGTCAGCGGTTCGAACGGAACGCCAGACAGCTCCGATCGAGACTCCAAATTCTCGTTCTGCTGTGATACAGCTTCTAGCTCAGGTTCGGGGGAGGACTGATGATCACCGCCATGCTGCGCTTCACCACGATGATCACCTTCGGGGTGGGGTTCATACCGATTATGACGAGCGGGTACCGCCCGGCGTGTTGCAGGCGATAGAGATGTAATGGCCTCGGCCCTCTTGTTCTTCGCGTACATTGGGAAGCGGCCGGAAGACGGACGTTGCGAAGATCCAGAGCCAGATCCTATCGGAGTTGTGCGTCGAGACCGTACCGAATCTCAGGCTGGGCTGTCGAAGCGATCATGAGCGGTCACTGAAGCGGGTGTATCGACAGTAAACGCATTCTGTCGGCTCGATGTAGAGCCCTGGCGACGGTCATTGGGGGCGCGGGCTTGGACTTTTGGATGATTGTAAGGTTGTGTTGGAGTGGAAACGACTGAAATTTTGTCAGAGGCCGTTGTCTTCTCTGCTTCATCATTGTGTCTTACCTTGGCCGGTGTTGGCTTGAGCCTCGGCATAATCACCAGGGTCGGGCGAAGCCTGGCGGGTCGACCTGCGTACCTTTGGGCTACGCTGGTCTGTTGCGTCGATTTTATGGGCATTGCCATGCTTCTTGGTCGACCGAAGCTGTTCCGCGGTATGACCCTCACGCTGTTCCGGCTTGTTGATGGCCCGAAAAGTGCTTCAGTACCCCCCCGATAAGGTTGGGAGGGGGCCTGTCATTCCTGGTAAGTAAGTATGCGAAGAAGAATAATCCGTTCAAACCTACCGGCTGGGTGTCATCCCTTTCATCTTCGAGTTGCTGCTCGAATTCTTTGCGAAGGGTGCTACTCATGTCTTTCGGAGCAGTAGTCGTAGAGCCAGGGCCACTGAAGCTCGATGGATCAATGCCGGGATACATCTCAAGGAGATTTGTCTTCATCTTCTCAAGTTTGTGGCCCGGATAGATGATCTTGAAGATTACCCATATGCCGAAGTTGAAGTCGCTCTTCCAGAGCTTGTGACCACTTGGCTGTGATGCGTTGGTCTTGAAGACACCGATGTCTCCCAAACTACCAATGATAGTTCGCCGAGTCTCCTCATCCCATGTGCCCGAGAATTGATCATATACGTCCTTGATCCTTTGGAGCTGCTCTTGATCAGTAGCCTTCTGTGACAAAAGGCCACTTTTAAGGCTAGGGAACTTTTATGTAAACTGCTCGTTGCTCTCTCAAAGGCAAGGTGCTTCCACAATAATAAAGAACACTGTTTTCGAGGAAACTTGAGGGGCGCCATAGTATCTTCTGGTCATTAGACGTAGCGCGGCAAAAGAAGCAAAAAAGGGAGGAGGTTAGCGAACAATAGAGACGACGACGATGCAGTTCGGTCACAAGTATCGTGATATACTCAAAGAGAAACTGCAAGATGGCGGGTGAGAAATTTTCAGAAAGGGAAGAGATTGCAAGACGAGGGTAAACGATGGACTTGTTTGGCCAGGCAGTTGATGTTGATCGATAACAGTTTGGCAGCTGGCAAACAGTGGCCAATAGGGTATACCTCGTCTATTGTTTAAGGCGCTCTTTGCTATCAGTGACAGGCAACTGGCAGGGTTAACGACGATACATATGTGCTAAGTTTTTCTCCGTCGTCCTATTTTACTATATCTAGATCCTCGCATTATCACTAGAACTTTTATTGCACACTCTAGATCTCCTAACTCACCTACCCTCACCGCTATATAAACCTTCGAAAGACTAAGGTACATAGGTAAAATTAGCAAATGGTGATGAACGACAGGATAAGGAGGTCGCTGATCCTTCCTAAGAACCGCTATAACTCGGCTATAGCTGACTGTCCGGGATATCTCCACTGCCGCCCGCTGAGATCGCGATAGCGAACAATATGGAGTTTGTAAGTAATACTGATTACTATATAATTATATCTTACTAATGATAAAGCTGTCCGTGCAAGTCGCTAAGCTCACAGAGATGGTAGCGAATATGTCTGTTAGTCCAAGGTTCGTAAATATCACATAATATTAATAACCAGTCGCAGCAAGTGAAGAAACGAGAATGCTAATTCTATGTTTTAGGTCTCGGAGATCATTAGCAGAGAGCTCGAACACCGGCAGTCGTTGCTCTTCTATACGTAGCAATGCTACGCAGGGAGATAAGTCTAGCCCAGAGGCGGCCGTCACCCAGCTCTTCACAAACGAGGACCTCTAGCGATACTTCGAGACGTTCATCCTTACAGCAAGGATCACGAAATCAGCCGCAAGATGTCGTCGCAGCGATCAGAAAACCGCAGAGAGGCTCCGGATCCTCTCACTAATGATATCGCCCGCTTCTCGGAGAGCTACCCGATGGCGCGCTCTCATCTCAGCAAATTCGTCAAGCATGAGCAAGAGAATCGGACGCCAACCACTTCTATGAGACGCGAAAAAAGGGAAAAGACAGTAATAGTAGTAAGGAGGTTGCGCCTGTTCAGGAGCGAGTATCATGGGAAAACGCGATGTAATCATTATAAAGTAGCATTTGCTCTACGTAAAGGCTTAGCCTAGATTGTGTAGAGGAACAGAAGTTTATGACAAAGTTGGGTCATATTCCCTAAATAAACAGTCAAAGACTTTATGTTCGAAATGGAATATCCCCATTTTGCGCCCAGCAGAAATTGTGTCCATCGGTAAATGAATCAAGAGCCATCGTGAAAGATCTCTCGATATGTGTTTTGAAGTCCATAGCGCTCGTATCGCTTGGTTTGAGGAAAGATACACAAGACAAGCCAGACAAAGTCTTCTCAGCCGGAAGGAGCAGCGTGGTTGATTGCCGCTTCCCCATGCGCCGCAATAGCTTAAGGTGCTACAGCAGAAATGAATGATGCCGCCTTGAGCTTTAAAAACTTCTCATCAGCAACTCTCCAGGACTTCCACTCGATCCACGCGCCGATACTGATGAGCTCTGTTCTGGATCACAACCTTCTCCTACCCGGAACATGGACCAACCTTCTGGGGAACCGTGTACCGGCCGGCTTTGAGCGCTGTGTGCATCCGTAGCATCCACCCACTCCCACTGCAGCACGACGCGTCTTGATCTGCACCAGGGATTGAGAACTTTGCGAGGCCCCCACGGACTCTGACCAAGGTGGGTCCTGGCCAATGAGAAGCTTGCAATCGCTTGAAGTGGCGCCTAGCTTTCAAAAATCCGTCATATATCGTAAAAGTAAGTTCCTTGTCAACAACAGCACAATCCGGTGTGGTGTATCGGCTAACATACCGCGTTTTCATTAAACATGATCCGCGGCGCGCGGGGTTCGACTCCCCGCATCGGAGCATCTATTTTTTGCCATTTCAAGACGATTCGTGGTGTTGTGGTGAGGTTATCGCGGTCGATGTTGGTGATCTGGCGGCTCCGCGGTATGAGGCCACCACCACCACATACAGAAGGGTAAGCAGTGCCAGAACTGCTTTCCTGTGACTGCGACATGTTATCAGATACTACTTGATCTTTGTCAGACTTTCTTTTCATTTGCTTTTGACAGAGGCTGCGCTGGAGTCGGTTGGCGGCCTTGGAGGTTTTGGTGCAGTTTTACGCCACTGAACGCCAGACAAGCTTGTTTAACAGGGACACTTTGTTCACATTATCCAGTATTTCTTTCAAAACCAAATCTTTAATATCCATCGTTCTCCTCTCTCTACTTCAAAGGCCTGCTGATGGTCCCGTCTCGCCTTTAAGACATTATTTTGTCACGTTCTTCACCCAGCCGTCCGAAAAAGGCAACTCTGTCGACGAAAGGTGTGGCACTCACGAGGTGCGGGGCTCCCGGATGCGGTGCCCCACTAGCCGTCACCTTCCCTCCACCTTATCCGACGCCGCATCTCCAAACTTCCTTCCTCTGAACCTCACCGTGTCCTGTTGAAGCATTTCGAGCATCACGTGGCGGTTCCTGTGTCTCTTTACTCACGATTGATTAGACACCACATTGTATCACTCACGCTCGGCTGCTCATCCCCCACAGAGAACCTTGCATCATGGCGCAGTCCACCGCCCATCGCCGCCTACTCCAGGAGTATCGCGCGCTCACAAACAACCCCCCCGAGGGCATCACCGCCGGCCCCATTTCCGAAGACGATCTGCTTCACTGGGAATGCCTTATCCAGGGCCCCGAGGGTACTCCCTTTGAGGGCGGCGTCTTCCCAGCCGAGCTCAAGTTCCCGAAGGACTACCCTCTTGCCCCGCCATCCATGAAGTTCCTCGCCGACGTGTGGCACCCGAATGGTTCGTCGCAGTCAAGCGTAAGACGTCGAGACAGTTACTTACTAACGCCGTCTAGTCTACCCCAGCGGCCTCGTCTGCATCTCCATCCTTCATCCTCCCGGCGACGACCCCAACCACTACGAGCATGCCTCCGAGCGCTGGTCGCCTATTCAGTCTGTCGAGAAGATCCTCATCTCCGTCATGAGCATGCTCGCTGAGCCCAACGACGAGAGCCCGGCCAACGTCGAGGCCGCCAAGATGTGGCGCGAGCGCCGCAACGACTACGAGAACAAGGTGCGCGACGGTGTGCGGAGGATGCTAGGACTGTAGAGGCACTGCGACGACGGAATAGACTACTCAAGAACTGGGGGGATCCGGGAGTATTGGCGCACGTTCCTTTGGCATGGCATAGCATGGTGTTCGGCAGCGGTATGGCCGCCTAAATCAACATTCATATACTCATTCTTTGGCCAAGATACGCTTCTCTAACGTGAGGGATAACACGCTCTACAAACTCCGCTGCTTGATGCTCATGCATAATCGCTCATAGCCCATTGTCCGCCTTGAACTTGTCCCAGCTCTCGTTCAGGGTGCTGAACACCTGTCCAGCAATCAATCTCACCTCGGTGCTTGCGTCCTGAGAGAGCTGTAATGCGTTAGAAAGGAAATTCTAGGGGGAACCGACTATAATGCTTACCTTGTCTGGGTGCGTCTTTGCAATCGCCTTCATGTACGAGATCTTGACCTTGTTGGTCATTACCAGCTCGTGCAGGCCCACCTTCTTCCAACCACTGTTCTCCCACAGCACATTATCGAGACTAGCCAGTAGAGCTCGGAGATTATCCCGTTTTCCATCGCGCCAAGCCGACACCTTGGCATCCACCTTCTCTGACAGCTCAAACTTCTCGTCGTCTTCCTTTGCCGCGGCTGCGTTTGCCTCACGCAGACGAGTGACGGCCTCGGAGCTCTTCTGGGGCGTAAGACTCGCCGTGGCCGAAGGCTTCGGTCGGGGTTTGGCTGCGGCCGGCTTGGGCGTTGGCTTGGGCTTGGGCGCGAGTGCATTCTGGCAGCGTTGACGTCCCTTGATGGCGTTGGAGCCGCCGACGCCGCCCTGGACGCATAGTTGCCAGACCGCGCTGGCATCCGCCCATTTCTCCATTTGTTCAAGGGCTTCAGCTTTTCGGCTCAAAGCCTTGCCATAGAGATCCTTCATGTCGCGGTTCTCGTCGGTTCCGCTCTCGCTCTTCACAGTAACAGTCTCTCCATTTCCATTACCAGGCCCGATAAGTTTCAGCGCACTGTCAGCGTCATCGACAGCTTGCTTCGGCTCTCCGGTCTTAAGAGCAGTCAAAGCGCGATTCGTAAGGAGGAGGATAGCAAGGGGATGTGTCGGAGGGACAGCGGACAGCGAAGAAGAATATGACGAGTGGGCAGCCGCATAGTCGCCGCGTTTGAAGTGAGTCGTGCCTTGCAGGCGATGCTGCGTCGAACTCTGCAGGGCAACAGGGCTAATGGATGGAATTTCTCGAGCGGGCCGTGGTGAAGGCCTCGGGATCGGAGGCGATGGTCGGTTGGCTTGCGGGCTTGGTCGCGGGGACGGCTGGGCCGACCTTGAGGGAAAAGATTGTGAGGGTTTGACTTCTTGGGAATTGATAAGCAGATCAGGCTCCGGTTCAGCTGGCTTACGGGCCGAGGGCTGTGAAGGTGCGGGTGAAGCAGTCTTCTTCCTCCTGTTAGGACTGCTGTATGTTGAGAAGGCGTCATCATCAGCTGCCAGCCGGTTGAGTCGAGATTTAGGATCCAAGGCAGCCGTCGGCGGCGGCTGTTGCTGCCATCGAGGAGCTGGACTGACACGGCTGCCATTAGATAGGGCAGGCGATTGTCCCCTCGATGTCGGTTGCGGAGAAGCCCGTTGCTCAGGGCGGCTGTTGGTTCGACGCGGTTGCGGGCGGCTGCCAGACTCGAGAAGCATCGCTTCATCTGTGGCATCTGCCTGCGCCTTTGCAGACGCTTGTGCAGACGCTTGCTGGGCTTCTCGCATCCACCTAGGCTGGCTGGGATCGCCATCTTGCTGGAAGTCCGCAACTGCCTGTTGCATCTTCTTCTGACCGGTTTTCCAGAGCGAATTGGCGGTCTTGAATAGACTGTTGCCTACTGCAGCCGCCGTCTTGGTCAAGTCCTGCTCTCCCCTCGCCGGCGACCGATCGTCGCTCCTCGGGGCGCGGCTTGCGGCACGGCTCAAGTTGTTGGAAGAGCTTTTTCCTTGTGCCTGCTCCTTTGATTTGCGGTGCGCCTCGTCCAGAAGCCAGTTGACGGCAGCTTGAGCGTTATAGCCAGAGCCGCTTTCGACCAGGGCGCGCTGAGCGTCTTCAGCAGAGAAACCATAGTCCACCAGTTGCGCCACAGCTCTGTCGAAGGGATCCTTGTTCACACGGGGCTGTCGTTCGGGGAATCGCTCTGGCGCGGGAGGGGCTTGCTCTTCAGCTGAGCTCGAGTCGTCATCCTCGATCGGCTTTCCAGGCTCGGGTGAGGGCCGCGCTGCCTCCTGTTTGCGCCGTACCTCATCAACAGGCCGGGCCAGGTCTCCCAGGAAGTCGTCATCGTCCGCCTGCTGTATAGGCGCCGCCACCGGTGCTGTCTTCATCTCGTTCAGGCCAAAGGGGTCGTCATCGTCTACCCCAAACCCTCCTCCATTTGAGCTCGTCGTTCCTGTCGCAGACTTCCATGCATTTGGGTCGCTCAGGTTGACGGGCGCTGCGTTGGCTGGTGTGGATCGTTGCGACTGGGTCGGAGGGGGGTAGTAGCTGGAGTTGTCGACTTTGGTATCCTTGTCGAACGCGGCAAATAGATCGTCGTCGTCCTTGGTGGTCGGAATCGAAGGTGCTGGCGATTGCAGCGCGGGACTTGTCGATGCGCCTCGGTTTCCAAGAGCATCCCAGAACTGTCCATTGCCAAACTGAGCCTCCTGTTGCTTTCTCCTCTCTTCGTCCTTCTTACGCTTCTCGGCCTCCAGCTGCGCCTGTCGCTCGGCCAGACTCAGGTTCTGCTTTGTCCTGGCGGGCCCAAAGCTCACCAAGTTGCTGAAGCTGTCCTGCGATGGCTTCGCAGGCGCCGGCTTGGGGGCGACAGAGCCAGATGCTTGGGCCGATAGAGGCGTGTTACGGCCTGATCCCAGCGGGGATGGCGTCGGTCGCATTGCAACAAAGGCCGAGTTCATAACGGGCGGTTTCGGCTGACCGCCATTAGGCTTCGAGGACCATTCAAGGCCTGAGAGATCGTCCATCTTGAAGAGATTCGTAGGCTATCGCAAGTCGTAATCATGGCAAGGTCAATCGATATGTGTTCGCAACACTCGTGGTCCCCGGATATGACCCTGGGCCAGGGGGCCGCATTCGTAATGTGGGGCGTTGTTGTGGCTGTGTGGTCGGTGGCTCAACATGGATCACATGATCGATTGTTCTGCTGGCACAAAGGACAGTCAGACGAGAGTCAGACCTACTAGACTCATGGAAAGATAATGATTGCAGTCGTAACAACAGTGATTATTTTTTGCGCGGGTAGTTCACTTTGTTTGGCTGTATGTTTCGGCTGCTCCTGTGTGGCTGCGTCAGCCAACTTAGACATGTGTCAACACGAACTCTCTGAACAACGGCCTCTACGAATTGTCTTGCTGTGTTATAACAGCTAATTAGTTGAGTTATTGTCTCTGCAAAACATCCAAGACTTTCTTACGATGGCAGAGAGCTAGCTATATCGATAGGGCTCATTATTTCTGTTGCCTTGTCCGGATGGGAATCAAAGAACAAGCATGTCATCCAAAGGGTTCTTTCCAAATTCGCTACCCTAAACCCGCGCTGGAATGGGACAGGGCAATTTCATTCATCAAAGAACAAACAGTGAACCACCCCTTCAACGCTGTAGCAAATCAGCCAGTTTAGCCCGAGAGCTCATTGCTGTCACCTGGCATTTCTGCATTTTCAACACATGGAGATAAGGTATCACTTGTTAGATTTTGTCGTGCCCATCAATGCCTTGTTCCTCACACTAATGAAAGCCAACGATCCTTTAATTTGCTAACAGACACAAACAATAGCCTTCAGTTTGAGTTGGCTAGTCAGCCTCCTCAATAGGTAGCCAAGCAAATGGACAAAGAGATGAAACATGCGCGGCCCATCACAACATCTCCTGTGGTCAGCATGTGGTGCCATATGCGGGCCGTACAAGCAACAATAGTACCTTTGCGAAAGTTCCAGATCGTTGAAAATTCTACTAGACGTGGTACGACCACGAGTGATAAAAAACTTCGATCAAATGGGAAGCTTAGGATTCACTCCACTCGTATCGTTTCAAGAGCGAATTGTGGTTTTTGTTAGTTCATGCACATTGCTGCTGCAAGCTGACTAAGAAAGGTGATTGCAATGTTGGAAATATATTGCAATCTGCGGGTATTTATATCATTTTTGTCGGAGCGTCCGGAGCACTCAATACATGCCAAGGGAGCTATTAGTGCGCAGTGCATGCCTTGGAAGTGCATGAAGCTGGGCTGATAGCGACAGGAGCTGCGCACCAACGTCTGCCGGGATTCTGAAGGATTGTGAAAGCATTCATCCTATGCTCGCGGGTGGTGCCAACATCAAAAGCCAGGGCCTGAAAGGTCCAAGATTGTTGTCCGTTGGTGTCTTTACATAGATATTTCAACATGGGTATCCCTTCATCCCCAGACTGAATCGAACCGCCACCAAAGCCACGTCAGGGGACCTCAAAGTTGGAGGCTCATGATTGGTCGAAAGCCCACCTTGAAACCCGTTTCAGGCATCTGGCTTCCGTTGAGCTAACCCCTGGGATTTATTCATTTGCCCAACCCCAGGTTCGGCCTGGAGAAGTTGAAACCATTGCGGGACAAGCAGAGCAGGAAACGACCAGATGAGGATGGACAGCCGATGCCCGAAGATCATGTCCATCATTTCTTGGCCAACTACCGGAGGCCTGAGTTCAGGGAGGCCTTTCGTGCTTTGCCACTGAGCGCCCCCTTTGTTCCCAACCCTTGGACCCTTGCCTGGGCTGTCAAAGACTGTCTCCAGCCACCCGCAAGCCCGCCGTTTCAGACCCAATTAACCAGAAACAGCGGCATTGGGGGCCAGCTACGAAGCTGCTCAGCCCACCGCGAGCCTGCCGGACTTGGTGGAGAGGATGAGGACGCCGATCTAGCCGGAGAGAAGTGACCAGGCGTAGAAATTAGCCTGGCATGTTGTGCGAAGGAGCTTGGTAGGTCTGCCTCTGCAAACGTGCTGCTATGCCAATCATACCGTCTCCGTGATTATCACACACAGTGGAGCCTGCACGACCAAAAGAAATGGGGGGAATCCAATCAATTCTCAACTTGGCGCAGTCCCCTGTGATATATCATTGCAGCGAGCACTGAAGATCCCGCAGATTGTAATCTTGACAACCGCGCAACCGCTGTGAGTGACAGAAGACGTGCTGGAAGCCCAGACCGTCTGGCGCCGTCTGCAGACGCCTCGCCCCTGCAATTAGCACTTGCACCCTGGTATCCCTGCCCTGTCGTGACGATCATGGCCACACTGCACTTCGGGCGTCAAGTGTTTGACATCCTAGGATGCCCTGTACATATTCGAAGGATCTCGGCACCTCGGTCGGTGAGCTCCATTCGCCAGCATTGTGCATGGTACCTGCATCCACCCCGTGCTTCGCCTCCATGGCGTGGGTATTCTCTACCTCCTATGGTGCAAGTCGAGATCGCCAGATGGTCCCGGCATAAGCTCGCCTTGGTGCTGTATCACGCCCTCCGACGGACGCACGACCGCTCCAGGGCCCCTATAGTATGATCCCTTGGTACTGATGCAATCTTGCCTGCAATGTGCCGAAGGCCGCCCCAAAGAGAGGAGGTCGCGAGTCCCTAAACTTCATCGCCAAGATGACCAGGCCCGGAACCTGAGACCGTTGGCCCCGAGATAGCCCCAGGCGATTCGTTCCCTGCCCCTACAGCTCATCGCTGCATGGTGGCCTACCTCCCGCATCCCATACTTCTGGTCCACTCTCCCCGTTCTCCATCTCCTTCGTTTCTCTCTTCCATTCCTTCGTTTCCGTTCTCGTGCTGTCCATATACATTCTCTTGGAGTCCGAGCTGGCTCGAATCGGCTTCACTCACTTATCATTCATTCAGTCATTCATTTCTAGAGGCACTTGCACTCCATTTCGGTGTCTGGTCATCCTCAGCCCAGTCGTTACAAGCTTGACCGATTGATCACATTCAATTTTCTATCATTGGCAGAACTCACAGAAATCCTGGTCCCGCAATTGTATCGTGAAGAGCATACTATCTCGAAACCTCAAGCAATCCCTTGGAAGAACTCTCTCTGCACGACGATTACCACACAACTGTGTTCCGGAGGACCGCATCTGTATCACAATCGCCTCTGTTCTACGGTCTAACGCTCATCGGCGCCCCCGAGTCGTTGTGCAAAACGTTTATCTCTGAGCCGGTACAAAACGTGGTAGCCTGATATTAGCTTTAACGGCTATTCCAACTTCATCGAAAAGGATTGAGCCGAGCTTTTGAGGCGACGTACGATTTTCTCTGTCAATTCCGCTCATCTGGACGATTGCAGTCCAGCCGACTTGAACTGCTGCCAAAAATTTCCCGAAGCGTCATAAGTTCGATAGTAAGACAAAATCGCCAACCGGACGGTTCGGGCGACGGCAGAGGCACGGCATTGGAACCGAAAGCGGCACCATCGAACAAAGCATTCTTTAAGACAGGATTTTTCCCGCACCGAATAGCAGCTGGCCAGCCCACTTACTTGGGCCCTGTGACGCGATCCGAAAGGCGTGGCGGTGCTTCCAACGTTGGGTCTTGACCACGCATTGGAATCCTGAGTCTCAGATTCTCAGCGGGGCTGGACGGACTCTTTAGCAGAGTGTGCAACTGACGAAAGCAATAAAGGCATCCCCAGCCATTGCACCCTTTGATTCAATATTTCCCTTTCTGAACCTTTCCCTCCTTCAGATTGATTCAATATTCGATCAAAAGCAGAAAAAAGAAAGGTAGCTGAACACTGCGTCAACCCGACTGAATTCCTACCGAGATCTAGCGACGGTGAGTCCTCAGTCTTTCACTTACACGTCCCCTCGTTGCCTTTTCCTACCTGCAACTCCTCTTTGTCTTTTCGAAACCTCCATCATCTCGCCACTGGATCCCCACAAGCAACATGAAACGGACTTCGTTCTGCTTGGCGTATCCTAAGTTTAGGGCATTATGCGTTGGCAACGGCTACGCGCAGTGGACAGCAAGTGCCAACTGGCAATCCGTCCAAGCCCCCTCCTTCCGTTTGATGCTTCAACCTTCACCCATGCACTTGCCTCTTCTATTACCACTTTGCCAGTGTTGGCGCCTTCCGTTCATTTCTGCGGATTGTTCTTGATTCTTCATCGCACTCTCTTATCCTCTCTTTATCTTCATCTCTAACATCAACGCTCTTTTAGACAGCCTTGTCGCGTCGTCCACTCTTTCATTCGCTGCTACTCTCGCGGCAAACGAACCGTCTCTCCAACTTTGACCAAGTCACTACATCGCGATGCTCAAATCTGTCGTCGCCCTTTCCGCAGGCCTCATTGGTGGCGCCCATGCCTTCTGGCGCATGGAGTGTCCTGGCCGAGTCGGACTTGCGCGACTCGATCCCATCGTTGATCCAGGCAGCATCTCGAAGCATGTTCACGCGATCCATGGATCCTCAGGTATGCGCCGAACCTTGCGAAAAGTATTGTTTGTTCGCGATCGAGGTGTCATCTCATGGCATTCTTGGCGCGCGCAATCGATGCGCTTGTTGAAATTATCGCTAGGTCTGCAGAGCTAACCTATGCGCAGGCTTTTCCGACAGCTCAAATACTGAGCAGCTCCTTAACGCCGACTGTACCTCGTGCCGAGTTACACAAGACAAATCTTCCTATTGGCACCCTGCCATGTACTTCCAAGACGACGACACTGGGGAGTTTGAGCTTGTGCCACAAGTTGGCGGTATGCTGGCGTAAGTACCCCCCTTTCACGCCTCGGCCAGAACACATGAACAACCCAGCAATTGCTTTTTGCAGATGATATCACAACACAGATGCTGACCAACTCGAAGTTACTACCTACTCTTTGGCGAAAACTTGACCGCCTTTCCCGCTGACTTCAGAATGTTGTCTGGTACAAACACAAGAAGAACCTACACTGCGGGTGATCCAAGCAAGCCTGACCCTGAGAAATCTATGTGGTCTGCTCTCGGTCAGACTGATCAGGATACCCTGGCCCAACGCGCCCTTGGCTTCAACTGCCTCAACTACAAACTAAACGAACCTGAAGGCACACTCTACCGTCACTATATGCCCGACAAGCAGTATCTTGATGCGAACTGCAAGGATGGACTCCGTCTAGAGATCATGTTTCCCTCTTGCTGGAAAGGAGGTGACGCGGTAGACAGCGCCAACCACAAGGATCACGTTGCGTTTCCTGATCTGGTCATGACCGGAACTTGCCCTAAGGGTTACCCAGTTCGCCTTCCGAGTCTCATGTATGAGGTGATCTGGCAGACTGATGCATTTGTCAACCGCAACGGCCATTTCGTACTGTCCAACGGAGACACAACTGGTGAGTTTACAATCTAACAAGCCATGAAGCCATCTTGCTGACCTTGGAACAGGCTACGGATACCATGCAGATTTCATCATGGGATGGGAGGAAGAGTTTCTTCAAGATGCCGTCAACACCTGCACCAATGGCTCCGGAAGAATCGAGGACTGCCCACTCTTTGATGTCGTCAGCGAAGGCGAGGCTACCTCTTGCAAAATGAAGATGCCCAGCGTCTTGAAGAACGAAGACGTCCTTGGTCCTATGAAACAACTGCCTGGAGGCGACAAAGTCACTTATGGGGATGGCTCCGCCGGCGGTGCTAGCCAGCAGCCAGGTCCAAGTAATACTCCTGTGCCCACTCTGAGTTACACTCCTGGCGAGAGACCGGAAAACCCTGCCTCGCCACTTCCAGGCCAGATTTTCAAGGAGAAGTCGGCTTATGTGGCCCCTGCTCCCGCTGCAACTTCACAAGCCTCGACCTTGATCGTCCCGTCAGTTATTCATTCCCCTTCTCGCCCGGCTTCAAAACCAGCAGGCATTGCAAGCGTTCAAGGTGCCGATGGAACTGTGGGCGCTGCCCTTGTCGAGCCTACAGTTGTGGAAGCCCCCGAGTCCGTTCCTTCGTCCGCTCCCGCAACTACTCCTGCGCCAGAGCTCATCGTGCCGCCCACCGACACGAAAAGCTACTGGAGCACCGAGTTTATCACCAACGGTAATCTTGTGAGCAAAATCCTCTGGGACGAGAAGATGGTATACGTCACGGAGCTCGAGGTAGAGACAATTATTGTCACTGTCACGTCGACAGCTGTTTTCGGCCCTCCTGCCCCGGCGCGGAGACGTCGTGGAGCCCATCTTCACGGTCATGGACATCGACATATCTAAATATATGAGGAAAGACAGTAAAAGGAAAAGGAAAAGGCCCGAAAAAATCGAAAACCTGAACTGATTTCAATTTCATTGATCCCGGCTGGTACCGGTTGCACGCACAGCATGGCATGGTTGGAAGAGCATTTTGTTGCGATGGTTTTTCTTGATAAAGGACGACGATGCTGACCAAGGTCTTTGGGAACATGTGGACTTATTGAGAGAGAAGCTAGGCAGATACAAATACCGAAATGATGCATGATCAAAAAAAGGGCGGCCTGGCGCTGAAGAGAATCCTCCCTGGTGATGATACACGTGGCTCTGAACCTCAAACGTATGAAGTTCCGGACAGATTCTTCCTTGGTCGACGTTCATCCCGCAACCGCCGTTCCCCGCGTTCAAGCCGATAGAGAACAGTTATCGACCAGACAATGACTTAATGGAGGATGTTGGCGCCTATTTCATCAGGAAATATTTGCAGCTCATCTCGTGATGTCTCGGCGCTGATACTGTGGTTGGCGGTTGCTGGAATGGATCAGGCCTAGCAACGCATTCCTTCTGATATTGAACTGAGACTCTTAAAATAACCTCATCACTGTTCGGGACTGAGATAATGGGCTCGAAGATGAAGTGGGTGGGTTTCCACAATGGTTTCTCCTATCGACCTGGCGTCCGCCATCTTTCACTCTGTTCTCTTCTTGCAGCCGTCATCTCCTGAACTCATGAACCAGATCTCAGACGAGCGACGCTGGTAGCTGGGCATCACAATGGACTATATCTCGTTCTCCCTCAGAGCCCGCTCATCCGCAACAAGTGGTCTCGGCTTGGGATGGATTCTCGCCCTCTCCGTGGGCGGCGCTGTCCTCCTCTTTACAGCGATCGGCATTCTTCTCACTCGGCGCATCAAGTCTCGACAGCAGCACGAAACGACTTATCAGGTTCCCAGCGAAAGCGATGACCATCGCAACTCAATCTTTACGAAGCGGCTTGTGAAGCGCAAGCATGCAATGTCAAAGTCCGCCAGCCGACTCTCTCTTTCGCTGCCACCGGTGCTGCCCCCCCTTCCGACATACAACAGCTTCACGTTCTTCAATGGGGCCGGCAAGAGAGGGAGATCAACTAGCTGGGTCGAGGAAGACAAGTTTCACGGGCCCAAGGTCAACAAGAGCATCCGCGACAGTCTGTTCAGCAGAGATAGCTGGCTGGGGAGGGTGCCAACGCTGCCTCTGATGATGGACGACGACCCTGAGAAGGCGCTGGAAAGTGGCTGCTTTGAACAGATGAGTCATGAGGGGCGACACAATATCGAGGCCGTTGAGTTGCCAACTCATGAAAACGAAGTTCAGATTAGCCCTGAGCGAGTTCATGGGGAATCTCATGCCAAGCCCGTGAGGGCGGACTCGGACCTTCGGAGTATTCTATTGTCCACAGAGCAGCGGCTTCGAGACGGGCAGAGTCTGTCAGCAACTACAACTCCTCGTGTGTCGCCAAAGAAGCACTCCCTCCAGAACAAGTCTCCCCAAAAGAGCTCAACTTTCCAGATCTCACCCGTCAAGACACCCCACAGCCACAAAACTGCCACTTCTCAAGACTCGACAAACACCACTGGAACAGTGCTCGTTTCGCGAACTACGCCGAGTCCCACCAAGAGAGCTACCATCCACGCGATTCCGATGACTGGGCAGATCCGCAGCGTGTCCGCCACTTCTATCGGAAGCGCTGCCAACAGCCTGCTGGCTGAAGCTGCACAGGAACTCGTCCTTCCAGGAGGACTGTCGAGCCCCAGCCGCCTGAAAGGACGCCAGTGGGAACCCAAGGAGAACCACAGCCCTCAAAAGAAGAGCGTTGAGAGACAAAGCCCGGACAGGAAGGAGTCAATGGAGAGTGAGGCGTCAAGCTCCCTGTCAACGCTGTACAGCGCCAATGACCCTGAGGAGAAGGAGAAGCCTGATCCGTTCGTGGAGAAGAAGACCCCAGGAGCGCAACGCTCTGAGAGCAGGTCATCATTATTCGGCCCGCGGGCTCTGAGAAACCGGACAAGGACGCTGAGCATATCAGTCCCCAGAGGGCAGGCCGCCTTCAACACAAACAACACGCACAACGCACAAGGACAACTGCGCCCATCATCAGTCAGCACGCAGGCTGTTGAAGGACCACCGCCGTCCATGCTGTTGCAGCCGCCGGCGCCCCAGTACAGCCGGTATGATATCAACTTCAACGCTCGAGACCGTGAGGGCATTGCTCTGGCGTTCCCCGTCAGCAGTTCAATGACAAGCATCCTGACGCCTTCTGTAACGACCACGACCGACGACGACAGTACCATATCCCTGGGCGACGTGAGGAGCGAGAGTCCCAAACCTGAGATTCCCGTGAGGATGCGGCCACCGACTGTGGACAGAAACAGCGTGGTGACCATGACACCGACTAGTCCGTCAACCATGATTTCAGAGCCTTTCGACGAGCAAGACATGCTCACTCTGCTGATGGACACGGCGCCGAGGAGGGTCTTGCCTGATCCGCCCAGGCATATTGCTCATGTCGAGCAGATCGTCATGCCGATACCGATTTCTCCACGGCCGAGGCGCGACTTCTCACAGCAACTGCGACAAATGTCGATGAAGTCGGCAGAGAGCTCGATCTATGACGAGGAGTCGGCTGTCGATCCCGGAATGGTTTCCACAGGATCACCTCTTCGCCGCTCGCTGTCCAAATCTTCGAAGGACCCTCCGCTGGTACCACCTCCGTCAATAAACAACGTGGGCTCCCTTGGAAACTCGATCTTGGAGCTGAGGCGGATGAACAGCATGATCAGCTCTTGGAGCGCCAACTCGATGGCTTCATCGTACAACGAGCCCGACTCGCCGACTCTGCCCATCCCCGACGGCAACGTCATGCGAGCGAGGAGCAACTCCAACTCCAAGATGAATACCTCTGGCCGGCAAAACTACCTCAGCCTCGGAAGCCCCAACAAGAACGCGTCTGGATCAGTCTCAGCTCCTCCCGCTATGCGCCCGCTCCCGCCAAGTCGCAGCACCCGCAGCGCGCTGAGCGTCGAGATCCGCGAGGACGATGACGACGAGGGCAAGGAGAACCAGGGGCCGGACCTCAAGATGCCGCGGCTGGAAGTTGCCTCTGGGCTGCGTGAGACGCGCCGTAGTGGGAACCTCGGCCGTGATACGCGGGACTCGTTGCCTTCAGGGAGGTCGACCAGCAAGCCAAAGCTTGGAACGGTGAGCGAGCTTGTAGCGGAGGGAAAGCGTGAGGCTCAGCGGCAGAGCGCCGACAGTAGCGGACTGTATGATAAAGACGGTTTCTTGAAGGGTTCGCCTGATGTTTCTGGATTGGAGGCCAAGGGACGATGTCTCCGCATGTAAACACCATCGTCTTGTTATTTTGCGACTTGTGATGGGTCTTTGATTTTGTCAGCGATTTTTCTTTTTTCGTCTAGAGGAGCCTTAACGTTCCATCATCATGTACGCGCGTTTTATGTATTTAGCTTCAGGATTTGGATCTGTGTATTTGTGTGCAAGGGCTCTAGGGGATTAGATTGGAACTGGCTTGTACTGACCTATAGGTAGCTTTAGTTTAGGAGCTCGATGGATATATATACCCTTCGGACGTAATCGTAATAAAAAACAGTAAAAAACAGTAGCCATAGCAGTGGTGCGCCTCTCAGGTTGTGACACATCTCCTAGTGATCTTGAATTACTCCGAGTTCGGGGTTCACTCATAGCATCCATTTGTTCCCAAACGCCCATGCTCCCGCTATTCCCATGGCTCACCAGAACAAGCACGTTTAGTACTCATTACTCCACTCGCGGTCGCTTGTTCTCAGGATCATCAGCCGCTTGCCTCTCGGCTGTGTTGTCTCCCTCAGCCTCGTCGCGATCACGAACTCGCCCCGCGCCCTCACCAAGTTCCTCCTCGGCATCGGCGCCCTGGCCGATCCAGTTTCCATCCTCGTCAAAATATTCATGAACATTGTCCGCTGTGATCCATCCGCCACTGCCAGGCATGGGAGCCGGAAGGCCGCCGTTGCTCGCACCCCGCAGGACGCCGCTGAAACCCTCGATAGCTTCATGCTCGGCGCTTCCCTCAAAGACGATGCGGTCGTACTCGTCTTCGTCCTCATCCTCCTCGCCGTCGTTGGGATCGGGGTGCAGGTCGGAGCAGCTGGCCATGGCCTCGTACAGTTGCTTTGCGGTGTTGGACTCGGACTCGGCCTTGGGAGGAATAATGGTGAGTTCGACGGTGTTGAAGTCATCGTCGTCGGAGCCGCCGTCCGAGAACTCGAGTTGCATCCATACGGCCTGGATGCGCTGGCCGTCTGTCTCGGGGCCGATTTGCTTCACGGCGTGGATGGATATCGAAGGGTAGGGGATTGAGACACCGGCTTCGGCTTTGGAACTGAAGATGGTCAGGGCCCTGCACAATGTCGGTCAGTATCGGCGCCATAACTTGGAATGAATGTTTGTAAGACGAACTCGGAGTTTACAAAGACATCCACACTCTGCTCCACAAGTTCCTCGAAATCACCATTGATGCTGTCGCCTTCAGGAGCACTCGGCTTCTGGCTCGTATCGGCTGGAAAGAGAGCTAGAGTTCCGCATTGCGCCTTGGGGATCCAAGCTTTTGCGCCTGCGACATGGTAATACAGGACGGGCTTTCCACCAATGAACGATTCGGGAGTTTGCGACTGATACTCGGACAGAGGAGTATAGTCTTCAGTAGAAGGAGGCGTACGGATTGTTGTAGGAAGCATCGTGAATTCTTCGAGTCTTGAAGTTGTTTGGCGTTGGAGGGGTTCGCCAGGCAGCTTGGGGGAGAAAATGTCCATTGTGACGGAGGGGTTGGAGAGCTTTATCGGCTTATCGCCAAACGGACTGTTATCGATAGCGCCTGCTTATCGCGTTGCGTCAGTGCAGTGGCATCGAAGTGTAGGAGTCGCGTCGTTTGTGGCTATTCCCAGCTTGACACCTTAACACTGCGCTTTCGATCTTCACGTTTTGCACAATTAAGTCTCTTGCGTTGCTTTCACGGCCATCTCACCATATCAAAAGCTTGAGTCTCCATTTCCTCGATAGGTTGCGACTGAAGCGATCGGTCTCTTTCAACATGCCTACCAATAACCGTGGGTTCCTCATCCTGATGGTGATGAGCATGAGCATGGCTAATAATATCCTTAGGCTCTCATCCGCTGCTGGAGCAGGTCCCTCTTACAGTTTCACCTTTCGTATCTCTTCCGACTGCGACAACACTCTCTTACAACTACAAAACCATGCCCTCCAACATCCCTCCTTCATCTCTTGGCATCGAGGCCGCATCAGACAACCCCGCAGCGCAAGCGAAGCCGAAATACATCGTCTCCCAGTCAGGCCACGCTGCGCATCCCGAAGACATCATCGCATCGTGTCGCGCGCTGCAGGCGCATGTCTCCAAGATGCAGGAGGACGCAGACCGAGAATTGAGAGAGTTTGAGGAGAGGATCAAGGCGCGTGAGCTCGCCGAGAAGAGGAGGGTGGCGCCTGGCTGGCTGGATAGCGAGCAGCACATCCTGGAACCGGAGAGGAGCACGCCGGTGCAGCAACAAGACTTTGCGAGCGTGCCCGAGACGCAACAGAACCAAGAGGCGACGAGCAGCGCTGCAAAAGAGGACCAGGGTGCAGAGCTGGATCGTGCATTCGGGGGCATGGATCTCAAATAAGGAGATTGGGCTATGGGCATTTATCAACATAACTTTAGCAGGCGTAGGAACGGATACCTTTTGTTTACAAGCAGTCACACACATACAAAGTTTGACTTGACATACAATATCTCGTCTGATGCTTACCGTGTCTAAGAAGAACAAAATAAACTAACATGCAAGCAGAGCCATTGAAACAAACCGTCGGGTTCATCCCACACATCGGAGCTTCATGAAAACTCCACGGGTAAAACACACAAGGCCCCTAATGACGATCTACAAGCAGTTACACACGCAATCTGAGGCCTTTCTACATGTACACCCGGCTATAATAATTTTGCCCGGTCATCTATTACCGTTCTACCAACTATCATCATCTCCGCTGGTTCTTAGTCTATTTCACGACTCCTTTTAATGCCTACACAAGGCCGGCAGCAGCGACAAGGGCGGCGCCAACAGCCAAAACGCCAGAGAAACAGAGGTTGGACGCTGCGTTGCCAACCTCGACGGTCGAGGGCGTGGCAGCGGGAGTCTAACCGGAAATCAGAATGAGTAACGAGACAAGGTTAAGCATGGAACCAATCCTTACCGTATTCGCCCCAGAAGTGCTCTCGATGGCAGTGACATCGGTAGCTGGGGCAGTAGTTGACACGATGGGAGCAACAGAGGTGGTCTCTTCAGCAGCGGCGCTTGTTACTGTGGTGGCAGCAACAGTGGTGGTAACAACAACACTGCCGGTGGGAGAGTCCCCAGAAGCTTCCTCAGGCTTCGCATCGAGACCGCAATTTTCAGCAGCAGCCTCGACACCTTCACCATAGTCTCCCCACATATCGTATTCGTTGGCACACTGGAGGCAGTCCTCCAGGAGCTTAGTCCACTCTTGGCTGTCACAGTAGCCTTCTTCGTCGGCGTTCATGATGGTGTAGCCTGGCACAACGCTTTGGTCAAGGCTAATTGATGGAAGATGTGAAGCCAGTATACTTACCACAGTTAGCATGGCATTGATACTCTGAGCCCGAGCTCTGGCGCCTGGAGAGGGGGACTGAGCCTGGGTATCGGAACTCTCTCTTAGTCGAAGCCGAGGCCAGGGCGGCCAGAGAGGCAAGGACGGCAGCGGTGTAAGTCAACTGCATTCTGGAAGTGAAAGAAGAAAAAGATGCCAATTGATTGAATGTGAGAAAACAAATGGGAAGATGCTCCAAATGCTGCTGTCGTTATCGAATCAAACAGAGCCGACAGCTTACTTATACCTGTCACCAGACCATACAAGCCAGCCCAGAACGACCGGCGAAGGCAAGAATTGAGCGCTATCGGAGACCGGAAATATTGTCCTGACTTCGCGCAAATCAGGATTCATTAACCTCAGCTCTTCACGTCTCGATGGTACATTGCACCGTAGAGGCCCAGCCCCGCCTACCGACTCTACCTCCAAGCGAACAAGTACGCAGATAATGTTGACTCACACTCTTGGCAACTCTATCCTGTTTAGGCTCTCAAGCCCGGATACCGTCCTCGGATTGAGCAAGGCTAAGACCCTTGGACTTCTTGGCAGACAAGTGAAGGTTGGTGATGGTGGACTGAATTGGCCAATAGCTGGAAAGAAGCTCATCTGATTAGATGTCGCCCAGCATCTTATCTGATCATCTGATAATCCCTCAATCCACACAAACCCATGCCACCTTCGTGAAGGCTGCCCACCAGAGCGCAACCGATACGCTTAAAACTGCAAAATCAACAGCTATTTGGTTTATCCACTGTAAGCGCCCGCTGGCCTCTGCTTAGCTGGCTGGGCGGGAGGGGTAACTGCGGGATGGCCGGCCATGGCGTCCAGGCAAATACGGCCTGTGTCAGTCAGTGACTTGTTGCTCAAGTGCGATAGGATGGCTGTCACAGTTTGACAAGGACCGGGGGATAGTGCCACATATGATTTGGCAAGAAGAACATGTTGATGCCGTATATTAAGACCGCATTGCCCTGGCGCCACCTCTCGGGGATCATGTAGCACCACCTTCACAGAAACCATTGTGGCCGTCTTCCTGTAAACCTCCTCCTCCTCCTCAAACATTTTACCATGGCTTCTTTCAAGTCAGCTTTGGGCGGCCTCGCCTTCATGGCGGCCTCAGTCTTTGCTGCCATCGACACCGGCTCTGCTGAGGAGATGGGCCCGGCCGCTTTCATGTGGCCGGCCGATCGAGTCTGGTCTGCAGCCGTGGACAACACAGCGCCTTGCGGTTCCTCTGCTAGCCCTGGAAACAGGAGCGAGTTTCCCCTGCGTATGTTGCATGTCGGACCACTTCTGTGTTGTTTGCTGGAGATAGCTGACCTCAACCAGAGAATGCCAAGGTCGCTCTGGTCGGACAAGAGGAGTCCTTCGAAGTGGAACTCAGCATCTCTTACAGACAGGGTACGCGCTGGCAAGATCTCTTCTTTCCAGAAAGTCACTAATTCTCAACGACGTAGACCCAAAAGCCAACTCGGACTTTGTCACTCTCATCGACGCCGACGAGTTCAAGTCAGTTGACCCGGGACACACTTGCCTCTCGCTCCCTTCTGCCCCCGACTCTGTTAGTGCCGGCGACAATGCCACGCTTCAGATCAAGTACACGGCCAATTTCGACAAGCCCGACAACGAGACGTTCTATGCCTGCGCCGACATTACGTTTGTCGAGCTCATAGACTTTGACGATTCTCCCCCGTGCTTCAACGCTACCAAGCCAGAAGACGAAAAGGCCGACGACGACGACTTTCACGACGGCGATGACTTTGGCCATGGTGACGACGACGATAAAGAAGATAAAGACAACGACACGGATGATGATGATGATGATGATGAAGACAATGACTCCTCGTCTGGTTCTGACAGTGGTTCCTCCAAGGATAATAAGGGAAGCTCTGGTCTTTCTGGCGGTGCTATCGCTGGTGTCGTTGTAGGCTCCATCGCCGGCGTTGCTCTTCTTGCAGCCGCGGCTTTCATGGTGTACAGACACAAGTCGCGAAAGCAGGCGGCAATGAGACAACAGCAGTCAGCCAGGGGTGTGAGCTGGGAGGAGCAGCCCCCCAAGACTTCTCAGTCAACTGGAGATGTAAGGATGAACAACTTGTCGTAGGACTTGGCTGGGCAAAGAGACGTGGAATCCGATGCTGAAAGGGAGATTAGGAGAAAATGAGCTACGCTGATATGACTGGAGGTGTTGTTGACGGTTTCCTCTGTGATTATTGTATCTTTGCCATGATAACTGATGACTATACGTTCCTTGAACTGAACTTGTGGTCGATGGCTTGCATATTGGAGCAACTCTGTAGTAACCCTAGCTAGCATTTATTCATTGGCATAGGTGGTCTCGTTGGACCAAAGTGCCAACGCCGAACCTACTGTAGCAGCGAGCACGTCGAAGAATCGAGTTCTTGGTGTAAAAGTGACCTTGGTAACTTCATGATTTATCAAGAGTCCTTCCAAACTACTTGACCTGCGTGCTCCTTTTTTTCGAATCATGTTGTTGTGTTAAGAGGCCCACCTGAGGACGGCTGTTAGTCTTAGACTGAATAGGATTTCCGGCTTTTTGCTGCCAGACACTCTAGCTCCGCGAAACTCATGCTCGAGCCTGATTGGATTCATTCTAAATAAGGATGTATTCGAATTTACTTAAAAATTCCCTTCACGGAAAACCGACTACTGATCTCTTGAGCTTTTAATCGTAGTGTGACGATCCTTCACAACGCTGCCGTCGCTCATAATTCGTTTGACTTCCATTCTGAAGTGAAACTAGCGGTATACTATCTGGTCTGGTAATTATCTTTGCAATAAAACCTCTTTGGTGGTCTCTGATTTCTTTCTGATGGGTTGGTGGTATGATTAGTTAGTGCCTTTAGGAAGATATGCCAGGTTTCGAGTTTGCATTTTTATAGCGCTTCGAGTAAATTAACTGGACTTCTTTCTCGTACACGTTCACTTGGCTTCAAGTTCTGCATGTTTGGAGACCTTTTTATCAAGCGCAACGTCGGCCACATTGGGAAAGCCCTTTCAGCGCTGGCGGCCGCTGAATAATGGAGATCCAAAATCAATGACGTGTGTTGAGATGACGAAAGGGTGATACGTATCTTGCATGCATATAAATTGCTTCATCACCAGGGCCACAGCCAACATCTTCACCGCAACATTCTTGTCAATTGATTACTTGAGAGACATTGGAACCGGGTTTGCACAATGTCACACCCCGCCTCAGCAGAAACGCTTGTCGTTAGAGTGGACAGCAACGACAAGCCACAGCTTGTGAAGGAAACGTTGCCTGTGCCCAAGCCTGCGGAGCATCAGCTACTGGTAAAGGTATCCTACGTGGCTCAGAATCCGACAGATGGTATGCTGCACCTAATCTGGCATTATATTTCTTGTGAATGCAACTGACTTCGATAAAGTACAAGCCTTCGACAGCAACGTCTTTGGAGACGGTGCTGTTCTTGGCTGCGACTTTGTTGGTGTAGTCGAAGAGACTGGATCCAGCGTGACGAGAATCGAAAAGGGGGCAGCGATCGCAGGTTTGATCTGGGGAGGTGTGTCTCCTATGGTGCAATTTATTCATCACGTTCAAAATATCTGACATGAACATCAGGTGAGGTCAAGGGCGTTGGAGGCTACAGCCAGTATACTCTCGCAGACGAGCGTATCTGCTTCCCTGTCCCAAAGGAAATCAGCGAGGAAGAAGCTGCCACAATTCCTCTTGCATCATGCACGGCATATCTGAGCCTGTTCTCCAAGGACTGCCTGGCCATCGACCCTGACGCTAAACTGAAGCCTGCAGTGCTTATTTGGGGTGGCAGCTGTAGGTTCCCTGCTGTTTGTGTAGCTTGTGCATTTTACAAATGACTAACAACATCTTCAGCTAGTGTAGGACTGTACGCCATTCAGATCGCCACGCTGCACGGACTAGACGTTATTACAACCTGCAGCCCAAAACACCACGATCTTGTCAGGTCTTACGGAGCTAAAGAAGCGCTTGACTACAAAGATCCACAGGTAGTCGACAGGATTCGAAACGCCGTCCCTGGACTTCGATACGTATTTGATACCATTGGAAATGAAACTTCCTCCAAGACAGCTTCACAAGCCATTGATCAGGAAAACGGGGCGCTTTGTACGGTCCGACCTGGAAAGGAAAACACAGAAGAGGTGGCCAGCGGCATCAAGGTTAGCGATGTGCTGGTCTGGACAGCTTTTCTCTCGGAGCACCGATATGGTGATTCATGCTGGCCGGTGAGTATCAAGAGGATGTGAAGAATTTGTGGCTCTGCGACTGACTTTTTCGTAGCCGAATAAAGATGACCACGACCTTGCTTCTCGCTTCTTCGAGAAGTTGCCCGGGTTAATAGCGTCGGGAGAGATCAAGCCCAACTCGAGCAAGTTATTCCCTAATGGCTTAGATGGCGTGTCTCAGGGTTTTCAAGAGTATCGCGATGGGAAGATTTCAAATTACAAGATTGTCTACAGTCTTTAAGAGACTATTTAAGAGGTGGAACTGCTCTCTCATAATATCGAGATGGTCATCGTAGGGTCAGGGTACGATGGCCCCTGATTGGCTCTGGGACTTGTAACAATAATTTCCCAGCGCAGAATGGAACCTAATTGAGTAAAGTGTCAGACGGCGGGCCCGTATAAGCTGATTATGCAATGCAAGGTGCATCATGAGGAGGCCGTGGTTGGCTATCATTGAGAGAATCTGGATGTTGGCAGGCCACGATTTGCAGTGTACGTCAGCTAAGCATCGGCTTGACGGGCTGCGGTAATTATTAATTACCTGAATTTTTCAAACTTTTAACATGTCCCCGAGCCCAAACCTGCTCGCTTCATGTTGTTGGGTGACAGTTCCGTTACCGACCACCTATGGATCCCTATCCTCACCTGTCTAGGTCTCATTCTGCGCTCAATCATGGTGGGCGTCCCATACTCTAAAGGCTGCGAGGCCTGTCGCAAGCAGAAGAAAAAGGTAAGTCTCGCCACGAGCAAGCCACTCTAGATGCACAACTAAGTACATGTGTTCATCTACTCCAGTGTGATCTGCAACAGCTCGTTTGTGGAAGATGCCAGCACCTCAAGCTGGCGTGCATTGGCTGCGGCGTCACTCGGCTCTCTATCAGACAACAGAACTTCCAGGTCGTTCGTGGCCGGGCTGAGCAAACACGCAGAGCTGTTGCTACGCCAAGGCCTGGTCCAAGTAACGGGTCAACTAGGATGACTAGTGCTATGGTGTACATTTGCGAGCTGCAAGACATGAGATTTGACATTGCCGCATACGGAAACTTTCTCCTCGATCTCCCTCGCCTAGTAGGATCTAGCCCTGTGCTTGATTCGTCTATCGCAGCCCTCCTGATGTCTTACAACACCTTGCGGGATAGGAAATCCAAGCCACGGGCACTTGCTGCACACACGGCAGCGGTATCAGCTTTGAGAGAACCCTTGCAAAGTCCAAGTAGAGCATGCCGTACCGATGTCCTGGCTGCCATCTACGTGCTTTCTATCAGCCGAGTGCGTATCCTACAACCCCTGAGAGCAAGTTTGTTTCTCGATTGACAACATAACTCTGTTTCAAGGAAATGGTTGGCTGTCAGGCGCAGCCGTATATGACCCATGGCGAGGTGCTAGCACATCTGATGCATGAAGCATCCAAAGCTGGGCAACTCCGCAGCATTAGCACTGGACTGACGCAGGTTCTAGCTGCAGCAATAGTAAGCAAGGAACAGAGATCCCAAAACCTCTTCGCATGTCTAATTAAAATGTCGCAACAGGTATGCGAGAGCTTTGACAACAAGAACATCAAACTTGGACCCTGGTTCTGGGAGATCATGAGGCAGCACGGCACTCAGCGGCCACTGATCCGTCTTCAGAACAAGACTATCCTCACCATTGAACTGCAGTCAGCCGCAGAGATTGCCGTCCTGATTCGCGAACCCGAGCGGAATATCTACCAGATACGCTGCGCCTACGACCTAGCACTGTCCGATCACCCACTGCTCAAAGCGGCCGCTCAGGCGCTCATGGACAAGGCTGCCCAGCCCGATGCGGCGATCATGACTCGCAGGAGGGCAGTCGCCTATTTCACCGCCTTCGCAGTCCTGCTCGCCCTAGGGTCTTCGCTTAACCGTATCCTTCGCGTGTATGAGGACGATCCAGACCTTGTCGTCTGGGCAAGACGGCTGAGCGACGACGTGATCACCCTCGCGGAGAGCTGTGTCAGTTACAGACCTGCGTCTGCCGCCTTCATACCCGTTGTACTCATGGTGGCTTGGTCAACAACCCCAGACTCTTATCGGGTCTTGGATTTGGAGGCTCTACTGGTGGACTACCAGGACAACATGATGGGAACAGACTACGTCCAAGAGGCATGGAAAATGAAGCAGTGTTTCAATGAGATTGAATACAGGGGGAAATCGAGGAACAGAGAACCAGAACAGTCTGCACAAGATGTACCGTATGAGGAGATTACCCTTGAAGCAGGTCCAAGTTGCGTAATTTTGTAGACTATTATCTATTAACAGAGTATAAAAGTACATATACCCAAAAGGAGGATATTTTGGCGCGTACTTCAAAGGGCTGGTTTGTCTTTAGTCAAGTCTTCATCTAGCACCCTAGCCACAACCGCGTGAATTACACATCCGCTTTGGAACCAGATTTCCATTGAATGCGGTCCAGGCACTATCATGATTCTGTCCTGAAGTTTACAGAGATTGATAATCTCCTCGCGATCCTCCAGAGTACGGCGGCCTTGGTGAAAGCAGTTAGCAACCCATCAGACAAAGCGACAATCTTTCGAGTTCTCAAGATTAATACCTCATGAGGTTCTTGGCGCCCACAATCGCAGCAGCACCACCGGCATAAGCGCCCAGAAGCCCGCTCCAGCCAGAGTTGCCATAGATGGACTGGCCGACGGCCAGCGCGACCAGGTCGTACACCAGACACCCGCCAAAGATCCAGTCGCTCGCGGAAGACAGCAGGCCGAACCCAACGCCGGTGGCAACCTTGATGGCAGTCGAGGGTTGCGCGCCGACAAAGTAGGCTGCGGAGATGTTGTGGAGGAGATCCAAGACGCCGATGCCTGCAAAGGTCTTGGACACGACGTGGGTGAGCACCGAGTTTACGGAGCTGGTGTCCATGGGCGGGAGACGCCTGGCGATGTAGTAGAGCTGCGCCAGCGAGTTGATCATCACAAAGACGTTGGACACCTTCAAGTTGTTTCCATTCCAGAAGATCATCCATGCTGCGCAGAATCAGCAATCAGGAACCTGAACGTTAGATAAGAGGGGGCTGCTCACTAGCGATGCAAAAGTTGCCCACCGCGTAGAAGGGCGCAAAGTCAACCATGGTAGAAACATCCTTTGTGGTCGGCTCGGCCTTGTAAAGACGCCAGAGCCAAGCGAGCTGGAACAGCTGCTGCGGGAAGAAGAAGCCGGCGATGAAATAAGGCTGCGGGGAAAAGAAGGAGATGTTGGCGTCGTGGATATCTTTCATGTTAGGAGAGCTGAGCATGCCGTAATTCTGCGCGGCAAAGTCGACGGCGAAGGAGAGGGGAGCAAGCCATCTCGCGGTTGAAAGAGTAGCACCCATGATGAAGACGGTCTATCGATCGAATATGTTTGCAGTAGTGAGATTATGGAAACGGGGGCTTTCTATGGAGTGTGTACCAAATGCGTATAAACAATAGTTATGATCTAGGTCTTGGGAAAAGAGAACAGAAAGGCTTGACAGCAAAACCTGGCTCACTCTAGGTAATATAATGCCGGTCGTACTATCGATGACACTTATAAAATGCCCGGGAAATTGTTGCGCGTTGACGTAAACAGTACACGCCGGCGCTCTCGGGCTTGCTGTCAAGCGTTGGCGTCATCGATCCTGATGGAGCGGATATTAGAGTGAGCGATCGACGCTACGGATGCCACCCAAATATTGTAAATTACTCCAACCGGCGTTCCCGGATAATAGAATAATTTATTTAGCAACTCTAGGGATAATATATGCTTGGTACCTAATTCAAATTGCGAGCTTTCGATATAAGTCGTCTATCTCTCCTGCATTTGGTATAAGCCCTCGCAAGATTGACAGCGGTATCAACAACAGAAAGCAACAGCATGTTATAGCTACGGAATTAGCACCGCATTATAACTATGCAATATTAGGAGAGCTATTAAGTTTATGTACTCTTTTGTTATGTTTGTCCATCACCAGTTGTTCCAATTTTAACTTATTTACCTTTTAAGAGCGTTAATTTCGTATCTTGAACTCTAAGTATTAATCTATAAAAACTATCAAAACTTCTTATCATAGAGAATACATACTATCTCCTTCCAAACATATCCCTTTCACTCAGTCCCTTATTTCTAGGGATTGGAGTTTTCATACATCTTCTCGAAGTAGTGGCACCTCCTATCAATATCCTTGGGATCTATCGTCTTCAGCGCATGCTCACCTCCCTCCTCAGAGTCTGGTCTGACACCGTCACCGAGAATCGCAACCTTGGGCACCTGCTCCCAGCCAGGCCCACCCTTCGGATCTTTGATAAACTTGGCCCAAGACTTTTGCATCTCCCGGCTGAGCTCGTGCTCGAATTTGGTGGCCCCCTTTTCAGGGTACGTGCCGAAGAGAGTTCTCAGCTCGGCGCTATGGTATGCCCGGCTGTCCTCAAAGAGCTCGGTGTTCTCAAAGCTGGCGTTGTAGACAAACCTCCAGGTGTCGAAGCCAACAGAGGAGAAGGTGTCTGTGGCAAACTTTCCGGGGCAAAGGCCAAGCATTTCGGTGACGACGGTGGACAGTTGATCAAACTCGCTCTTGATTCCTGGCGATCCGATGGGGTAGAAGAAGCGAACCAGAGCTGTCGCTGCAGCGCTGAGCCCTGGCATGTAGTGCTCCATCGCCTCTTTCAGCGTGGCTCCTTTGAAGGCCGGTATCCGAGCCTCATCAGCGGTGGTGCCCATGAGGATTGGAACGCGCGCCACGCGTGAGTCGTCTTCCGAGTCGAGCAAGTCCTCACGGGGATGGTCTGAGAGGGTGATAGCGTCGTCGCTTAGCGCCGCAAAGTCGAGCGCTGCCCTCTCGACAATGTCCTTCAGCTTGGTGGCAGGGATTTCGCGCATGCACTCAATGATCTCAGTGGAGCTGCCCTTGTCGCAGCCTGCAATCTCGGTTACATTGGCCCAGGATGAGCTTGGCTTCGTGCGCGCCTGGACCATGCCTGAATGAAGAATAGCAGCCCGGAAGGGAACCGGGTCGGGAGGTGATACTACAAGAGACCCGACGCTTACCGCCCCGGAGCTCTCACCCATGATCGTGATCTGGTTTGGGTCTCCTCCGAACGGCTTGATGTTTCGCCGAACCCAGTCCAAGGCGAGGCGTTGGTCGAGGAAACTATGTCAGGGATTAGTGATTTTGCGAAACTGGTGGTCATATCGAATGAGAGACTTACCCAAGATTCTGTTTGCCCTTGGGCAGGTCGAGAGTTTCGGGGAAGCCAAATATATTCGTTCGGTAATTGATGCTGACCGCCACAATATCCTCGTACGCTGCAAATTCTGACCCGTCGTACATTGGCAAAGATCCGGATCCATGACTGAGGCTTCCTCCGTGGATCCAGAACATGACAGCCTTCGAACCAGGCTCTGCATCTGACGGTGCCCAGATGTTGAGGTTCAGACAATCTTCATCTTCCCCCGCAGGCGGACCAGGTGTAGCAAAGGCCTTGATGGAAGCGTTGCGGGCCTCTTCTGGGTAGTTGAATTTTTGCATACAGGCGGGCTTGTACTTTGTCGCATCGTAGGGCGATTTCCATGCCTTGGCGGGCTCAGGCGGGCTGAAGCGGACTGGGGGCTCGCCAAAGGGAATGCCAACAAACTTGTTGACGCGGGTTTTGGAGTCGGGGACGGAAACTTGGGTGCCCAACAAGTCGCCGTTGTCGACGGATACGGTTGGCTTGTCGGATCTTGCTTGGTGGGGAGAAGCGAAGACAGTAGCCGCATGTAGAGCGGCGGCCAATATAGTGAAAGCTACCATCGTGGAAACTATAGCGGCATGGGGTTGAAGAGCTCAGTGAATTTACTAGATAGGATTGTCGAGGGTTTAAGTACTATCAAATACACAAAAAGCACAGGCGTAAGCATGATGGGCATCCTCTGTTTCGGGTGAAACTATGCGTCTTCATTATGAGCGTGGCGGAGCAGCCGCTGTGATTACAATGATAACATGGTCAGACCTGTCAAAATAAAGCCTAAACTCAAAGCTAGCAGGGATTGGCCGCTTGTGTGTCTTGGCTTTCAGTCACTTTGTAGGAGTTGAAGCTGGCCATGATAGGTTGCGTAGATGTGGACCACTTACTCTTTAGAGCAGAGTCTTGCGCTCCAACTGCTTAATTGGACAATGCTGAGGCTTCTCGGTTCAGCCGCTCAGACTTGGATGCGTCCGTGCATCATAAGCTTACTGGGGGTTCTACGTCACAAACCCGAGGAGAGCGCGAGATCCGACCTAAATGGGAAGTTGGTTAAACCTCAGCCTCAACACTCAGCCTCAGAAGCCTACATGTGCAATCCTTCCGTCGAAGCAATGCCACCACACAAACCATAGCTGTTTTAGCTTCGTGAGGCTCATCAGATGTTCGAATCCACAATAGGTTCAAGTAGGTCGGAGGTCTTAGTGTCCAGCACATCATACAGGCAGTTATTAGCTAAGATTGCAAAAGGCTAAAAATAATAACAAAAAAACCCTAAAGTCCCCCCGTGATACCGTGGCACTATGTAGCGGAGTTATTAAAGAATTCATCTTTATATCTAGATTTTAGAGTTTTTACTACTCTATCTAGCGAAGTCCTAAACTAATTCGTATTTAGATAGTCTTCTTATTGGTTTCATACCAACAGGAATATTAATACATGGATTCGACTTCTGGATGAAATCCATAATCTATGTGAGCGACTAAAACGGTCGTGAGCGCAACCTGCCAGGTCCTGAGGATATGTGGCCAATGCAAGATGCAAGACCATTATCGCCTAGAGGCCGAGGGAGACAAGAACGAATATCCACCGGTCAAAACGTATGCAGTCTTGGTACCGCATTCCACGCTCGGTTCGTGCTTGCCACCGCATTTCTGATTGTGACGCGCTTGTTGAATGTAATATGCAACGATCATATTGATAGCAAAACAATCATATTATCATATCCCCCGAGTTTCTAGTACGCTATCAAAAAACGTGAGAGGAGAGTAGAAGGCAGAGGGAAAATCTAATAAGTCTTTTTGTTAGTTATAATTGGCATGGCCGACAAGCAGACGCATTGGATCGTGCCCATCATCGGCACCTTCTTCTTCGGATTCGGCTGTCTCTGGGTCTTGATGCCATCTCAGCTCTACCTGGTGGATGCCTTTGGCCCCGAGGCTGCCGCCTCTGCGTTGGCTGCCAACACCATTCTCCGATGTCTTTTTGGAGCTTTCCTTCCATTGGCAACACCGCCTTTGTATGCGGACCTAGGACTTGGCTGGGGGAACAGCGTCCTAGGTCTTATAGGCGTGGCTTTTCTTCCAGTGCCCTTCCTCTTCTACCGTTACGGAGGGTGGCTTAGGGAGCGGTTTGCTGTGGAGCTATGACACTTCTTGTCGAGGTAGAGGTATCATATATCTCTTTTCACGCGGGGATTGTCGCGACTTTCTGCTATTCCATTCCACGTATAACCAGATATCGATGATAGATTTATTAATGTCTCCACTAGGGAGACACTACTTAGACTATATACTTAGTTTAATGTGGGGTACATGGCTTGTCAATGGCCCCCTCGTCACTATATACTTCAAGAACTCTTATATAATAGATAGAGCTGTAATCGGTAGACTCCCGCCAGAGAGTTACGGCTCCTCAGTAAACATACTTATAAATCGGTTAGCCGCTGCTTTTATACGCAATAAAAGACCAAAACTCACCTTAAAGTACTTGTTCTGCAAATCTGTTTCATCCGCAAGGCCTCTCTCTTGAGCTTGGGTCTCATTCTCGGGAGAGCTCTGGTGCTCGTTCCTCCTCGAACGGTTGCGCGCCCACAACAAAACCCATAAGCAAGCCAGACAAAGGATCTGCAATCCCACGCAGACCAGCATCATGACCACTCCCAGGGTATATGTAGGTGCTTGATTGGACTTGAAGAAAAAGGGGCCAACAAAGTTTCCAAGGCAATAGCCAATTAGTAGCAAAGCGTTGGTGGTGATCTTTTTGGTATGACCAGCCGTGTTAGCCGTTGCGACAGACATGGCCAGCGTCCATGCAGCAGTGTAGGCGAAGGATATCCAGAGACAAGCAAGTCTACCGTAAGGGTTGGACTGGTCGATCAGCCACAGACCAAGAGTGCCCGCTAGGAAAGGGATCAGGCATAGCACCATGATGAGGATCCGGGAGTTTGGATAATGCGACGCAAAGAAACTAGTATCAAGCTGTTAGAACGTCCTGTTGCTAAAGGGACTGCTTGAAAGGCTTCCTACCAAACCAGTGGGCACAGGATAAACTGAACAGCGCCCGAAGGCATCTGAATGAGAGTTGTCCGAAGCTTCGAAAACCCCATGCCTCTAATGACGAGACCTTGGAACTGTGTTTGCGTCAATATCTCTTGCTATCAACCAGTGGTTTTCCAACTAGTTATTAATCACTTACTGTAGTCAACCCGCCGTTGGGTGAATTGCTTGCCACTGCAAAGACGAATAGAAGCCACGTCTTTGGATCCATGATGGCCTCTCTAAACTGGTACCACTTGAATGTCTTGTCCTCCACACCAGTTCCATTTCCCTTGATACGATCGATCGCAACCTCTCGCTCCCTCTCACTCAAGAATTTGGTCTTAATCGGTGAGCCGGGTAAGATAAAGATCATCAAGATGCCCCAGACTACGGTAATTGCTCCCCAGAAAAGGAAGAGTATTCGCCAGCTCGCGAGCGAGCCGTCGATGTGACCGATGCCAAAGGTTGTGATGCCAGCAATGATATACCCGAGACCCGCGGAGCCAATCCACGCGCCCATGCGCAAGGGCTGCTCGCGACGCTGGTAATACATGGAAAACAACAGCATCGTTCCGGGGTTGATCGAAGCCTCGAAAGCCCCGAGGAAGACTCGCGCTGCGGCCAGGCCAGGAAAGTTGCTTGCGGGGGCGTGGCACATGACGGAGATGCCCCAGAGAATAACTGTCGCTGACATGAAGTGGTTGATCGGAAATCTTTGGAGCATTAAGTTGGTAGGGAACTCCCAGAAGAGGTAACCAATGTACAAAAGACCACCCGCCCAGGAAAATTCGGTGCCGGTAAGACCAATGTCCTCTTGGATGCCAAATACAGCAGCATAACTCAGCGTTGTTCGGTCAATCGACTGAAGTCCGTATGTGATACAAAGAACCGGGAGGAGTCGTAGATCTAGCTTTCGAAGAAGCCTTGGGGCTTCATGGGGATCAATGACATCGCCTCTAGCTGTATCGAGGTAGTCGAGAGCCTTTTCAGTTTCGGATTTGGGGTCGACACCCGATTTCGAGTCCACAGCGTCTTCAAAAGACTTCCGGGTATGCATTGTCGCGACGGTTGAAAGTTATGCGGGACAATGGGATCTAGACCAAGACATCCAGGCCTGCAGACGAAGCTGCTTTTTGTACTCTAGATAGTTACCTTTTGTCGTCAAAGTATGGGTCCCGTTATCTCCCCTCTTTTTAAGAAACCGGGGCTGCACATGGGGATCCCTCCACCGGCTCGGAGCTCACTTATCGCCCGCGGTAAACTTGGTACTTAGCCGATGATCGACGTGAACTGGCGCTCATTGCCCAAACAGGAAGAGGATGGTCAGGGGATTGAGGGGGAGAAGCGTTCACATGATCAGATGTTGAATCCTTTGGACTTCCTCTAAAACGAGTTTCCCGATAAGAGTAAATAGACCGAGCTACTTGGCCAGGTATCACTGTGGTTCAATTTGTGAACTTTCTTTCAAGGGGCCGGGTGGTCTACCATCAACTTTGGTATCGTTTCATCCGTGCAATGACTATAGTTCGGTCATGCATTTTCACAGGCTGGAAAATTAAATAGAAAAGTAGACGTGTAAGAAATATCTGAATATTGCACGATGAATGTTGTGAGACTTGAGGATATTCCAATTCGCAGCCAAAGTAGGCTACTTCTTTTCCTCGTCCTCGAGATACAAACCCTCGTCAGGAGGACGCACTCCATACCAATCCAGTCCCAACTTATCTTCAGGGTCAGGGTCTGGCATCTGGTAGTAGCCGTCGTATCTCCACCAAGTCCGATCCTTCCACACATCTTCAACTGGCAGCACACCTTCGGTCTTCATCTCATCCCTGACTCTCTCCACTCCGCGCCAAACAAGGAGTACGTTCTCGCCGGCGACCTTTGCGAGCTGCTCTTCGGTAGCGCCCCGGTCAAGGATAGCTTTCAGCAGCCGAGGGTAGCATTTCACATCTTCCAGCCCAGGAATGACTGACGCGATGCCATCTAAATCTGACCCTAGTCCAACATGATCCCAGCCGATACGGTCTGCTATGTAGAAGAGGTGATCAAGAACCATGTCCATCTTGGCGTCTCTACGACGGGTTGTAACATGTTCTGGGACAAAAGTCACCATGATGATGCCGTCATTTCCGGGTATCATATCCAGGACTTCATCTGGCACGTTCCGAGGACAGTCAAAGACGGACTTGACGTTGGAGTGAGAAAACATGATTGGCGCCCGAGTCCGCTGGAGCACCTGCTTTGCGCAATCTTCTGAAACATGTGAGATGTCGATAATCATTCCTGCTCCGGGTTAGCTTGGCTCTGTCGGTAATTTACGTGAGGAACAGTGTACCTATCCGGTTCATCTCAACAACAGCTGCTCGGCCGAGATCTGACAAACCACCATGGACAGGTCCAACTTTTGAAGTTGAGCTATCGGCGAAGGCATTGTTACAGACATGCGTCATTGTACACTATAGAAAAGGAGTTAGATGGGAGTAGTTCAGCTTCGACGACTGTCACTCACATATCGGACACCAAGTCGATAAAAGGCCCTGATGATGCCGATGCTGTTGCCGGCCATATGAAGACTGTAGACATTTACATCAGCACCATATTGCTTGACAAGTTGCTCAAGAAAAGAGTGTGTCACTGATGACCGGTGGGCGTTGCTTACCCTTCAATGCCTATGGAGCAAGCGATTTTACCAGTATTGTACACCTTCTTCACATCGTCCGGGCCATTGACTAATTGGAACGTATCAGGGTATGACTCGACTAGCCGAAGCGTCAAGTCAATCTGTTCAATTGCGTCCCTGGCCATGTCCGAGTATTCGGGAGTTGAAAAGTTCTCCGCAGACCTCAGACAAGGTACGCAGATGGACCAGAACTGGCCTCCAACGGCACCTAATTCAATGAGCGAACTGTAAACTTTAGAGCACAAGGATCCATGGGGGGTTACCTTGCTTTAACCTGGGAATGTCCGTCATGCCTCTCTCAAAGCCATTCTCGAAGTCAAACTTTGGATTGTTGTGGATTTTGCCGTGGAAGATGGCTCGTGGCTGTTGGGGCAGATCATTATGGCCATCGATGAGTGGTGTTTTCGACAAAACTCGCTTCACGCGGTCGTCAATATCGAGCATTTGGTAAGGATGTTGGGTATTCATGATTGTTGAATAATCAGGATCAATCAACCCGTTTAGGAGAGTTTCGAATTTAGGGGATGTATCTCTAGACTCTGAGTGATAACGAAAGCGGGAATTATAAACACCACAATTTATGGCCGGCGATGCTCTTTAGGCATACGCTACCCCGGGAATTCCCCGCAGTGCAATGAAGATCATCGCCATTTTTGATCAGCGCAGAGTTGTCCGCGGGCAACTAACGATCTCGACCGGGGAATTCAACGCGGAACCAACTTGTGAGGCCCGAGTTATCATGCCCCACAGCCGATTGTAGATCATGATGGGCTGACATCACGCGTTTTCTGGCTTCCGAAGGATTGCTGCACGTTGATAAGAGATATCTGGAGCCAGTTTTCCTTTACCTGGTTTTTAGCTACCTTCTGTTACAATAGGTTTCCTGATAGCGTATGCGAATCATGTTGGTATCTTACTGACGAATTGGACTTCTACCACCCAGCATGTGGATACGATGAGATTGGAAACGACTCTTATCTGCGTTTGCTCGCGGAATTTCTCATCTAAGGCTTATATGTTCTGGTCATATCAGCCGTCAGCTGGAAGATGCCACTGATCACCAACCCTGAATCCCGTGGGAAAGGGATCTGTTGGGTCCAACACTATTTGCTTGTAACCCGTTATCCAACCCCTTCCCTTTATCGTCGCTAAAACTGCATCTTGGTCTCCGATCTTGGTGGTGCCGCGGATATGAGTCTCAAACTCAGTCCCAATAATGCTGCGATGCTTGAAGACCTCTCCAACCGCGATTTGACCCCTTGCATGCAGTACAGCCAGGCGAGCACTTGTTCCAGTGCCGCAAGGACTTCGATCAAACCTGCCTGGGGAGACTACCACGGCATTCTTCGCAGCCTTGGCACCCGACTCTTCCACGAGTGGCTCAGTCATGGCCAAGATGCTGACTCCCTTGATATTGGGGTTCTCGGGATGTACTGGCGTAAACTGGGCCTGAACGGCACGCTTGATACGCTCACCAATCTCAACCAGCTTTTTTGCATATGCATTTTCGACTTTGAGACCGACGGACTTGGCATCAACAAGAGCGTACCACATGCCTCCCCAGGCTACATCGACTTTGACAGTACCCAAGCCAGGAACTTCAATGGGTAAATCAAGAGCAGCAACAAATGACGGGACGTTGTCGAATGAAACCGCTTTACACTTGCCGGCTTCGCAGTCTGCCGTAACGTCGACCAGACCCGCAGCAGTATCAAGCGTGAGCTTCGTGATCGGCTCCTTCACAGGCACCATCCCGGTCTCCAGTAGTACTGTGACGGTGCAGATTGTGTTTGAGCCAGACATTGGCGCATATTCGTCGCTTTCCATGATGAGCAGGCCAGCATCAGCTCGCGGATCGCACGGTGGGAGAACCAAGTTGGTATGGAGCGTGGGCTTCCCGCGAGGTTCGTTGAGTAGCAACTGGCGAATATCGTCGTTCTTGTGAAGGAAGTGCTCCAGTTTTTCGTACATGGTCTTCTTTCCGGGGACATCGAGGACGCCGCCGATGATGACATCGCCGGCTTCGCCTTCGGCATGGCAGCCCACGACAGAAATAGTTCGCAAGGATCGCATATTGACGGACAATGACAAGAAAATAGAAAGATAATAACCAAGACTGAGGCCCCATATTCAGGACATTTCTTAGCCTTTATACCTTCTCTGTAGCGGCGTTGCCCCCCGCACTTGGGGCAAGGTCTCGGACGTTGATCCGATAGATTAGTCGGCCCCACGCGCCGACTCTGCCCCGTCGTATTAGTACCGGTGTTACTCCAATAAGCCGCAAGAAGTCTCAACTCCATTTTCAGATTGGCGGATTAACTTACAGTGACTTGCACGTTCATTAGTTCAGATGGTAGGAGGCGGACTCACCCTCCGCCTCATAGTTTCCCAGTTTGGTCTGAGAAAGAAGCAGGCTCTGGCAAGAGCTACGCTCATTATCTGGTGAATTAATACAGGGCATTGCTGTCGAATTAAGGTTGTCCACTATCCACAAGCGTTGGGTTTAGAGGCCTGAAAGCTGGAGTATTCAGAATCAACAACCTAATTTTGCGTACATCGAATTATAACTCTAGCATTTTATAACCGACATATTTCTGGGAATACAGCTCATATCCATTTTCTGCCACTCCTGACTTGCATATAACAAGCCCCCTTGCTGTCCCGTGATTGGATGGGCTTTGGCGAGAGGGGCTGAGCAAGGCACCCCGTGGGATCCTTGCATTCAGAGCCTGACAATTCCTTTAGCTGTTGGTCTCCGCCTTGAAACCTGTCGCTTCTTCTTCTTCTTCTTCTTCTTCTTCTTCTTCTTCTTCTTCTTCTTCTTCTTCGATGCAGAGAGGAATTGCTAGCCGGCTGCAAAGTGTCCATCACTGCGTGCCACTCTTCGCCAGTCATTTGCAACTCCTCGCCTTTGGAGAACCCTTGTCGAGATGGATGGGGAGCACATTCAAAAAAACGGCAGGGCCGAAACAAGCCCGCCTCCTCCCCCGAAGCGACCAAAGATTTTCCACGACGAGCCCAAAACCACGTTTCCGCACGATTCCTACACTATCGCGTGGATTTGTGCCCTTCCTCTAGAACGAGCAGCGGCGTGTGCCATGTTGGATGAGATACATGGCAACCTTCCCAGGCAGTCGAACGACAGCAATGATTATACCCTCGGAACCATTCAGCAACACAACATCGTCATCGCATGTTTGCCGTCAAATCAGTATGGAACCAACAATGCGGCGGCCGTGCTAACTCACCTTATTCGTACCTTTTCATCCATCCGATTTGGTTTGATGGTAGGCATCGGCGGTGGCGTGCCGAGCAGGGCTGACATACGCCTTGGGGATATCGTTGTTGGAAGCAGGGTCATGCAATACGATTTAGTGAAAGTTGTTGAGAATGGAAAACTCAAACGAACAGGCTTCCCAAGAATTCCTCAACAGTCGTTAGGCACCCTCGTGTCTACACTGCGCTCTCGACATGAGCTCCAACCCAGTCGAGTTTCTTCTATCCTACAGGAGAAGATGGAAGGACATCTCGAGTATGGTCGCCCGACCACTCCCGATCGCCTCTTCCTGAAAAGTTACAGCCATCCGTCTCCGACGCCTGATTGCAGCGGCTGTGACCAGTCAAGGCTAGCACCAAGAAGCACACGGACGTCCAGCGATCCTGTCATTCACTACGGAGCGATTGCTTCCGGAAATCAAGTAATCAAAAACGCCACAGCTCGCGACAATCTGGCCCGTGAGCTGGATGTCATATGTTTCGAGATGGAGGCTGCCGGCTTGATGGACATCCTTCCTTGCCTCGCCATCCGGGGAATCTGCGACTACTCGGACTCTCACAAAGCCAAGGAGTGGCAGAGGTATGCCGCAGCGACCGCAGCCGCACACGCCAGAGAATTATTGGAGACTCTTCAGCCAGAAAGAAATGTCGAGACCTCGAATATTACACCATTGTGTGAGTCATACCAAAGGCCTAGTGCTTCCTCTTGCAGTAACCGCTGACATCAAGTCAGCAATTCAAGATCTATCAGAGGATCGTCACCAGCGACTATTGGAATCACTCAAATTCGAACAAATCGATGATCGGAGAGTTACTATCGAACGTGCGCACGCCAAGACATGCCAATGGTTTCTCCAGCTTCCCCAGTACCAGGCCTGGCTTGATCCTCAAAAACAGGTCGAACACCATGGACTTCTCTGGATGAGGGGTAAGCCAGGAGCTGGCAAGTCGACACTCATGAAATTTATCTACCTGAAGACAAAAAGGAGACGGCAACCACAGCAAACAGTTACAGCTTCGTTCTTCTTCAACGCCCGAGGCGAAGACCTTGAAAAATCGATCGCAGGATTGTACCGGTCGTTGCTGCTTCAGTTGCTCGAGGGATTTCCCGATCTTCAGATCGTCTTGGACGACATTGACCTCATATCCCCCAATCAAGTCGCCTGTCCACAACTGAACATCCTCAAAGACTTGGTAAAAGAGGCAGTCTCGAAGCTTGGTCGACGCTCATTTATCTGCTTCGTCGATGCACTCGATGAATGTGATGAACAGCAGGTTATGGATATGGTGCAATATTTCGAAGACCTTACAGAACACTGCACTAGTGAGAGCATTCTACTTCAGATTTGTTTCTCCAGCCGTCATTATCCCTACATCAACATCCGAGACGGCCTTCAGCTTGTCTTGGAAGATCAGCAAGGTCATGGCATGGATCTAGACAACTATATACAAGGGCGTCTTCGAATCAAAGATGCTACCCTTGTTAGAGAGCTAAGACCGCAAATTCTCGAAAAGGCCGGCGGTGTTTTCCTATGGGTCGTACTCGTTGTCGATATCCTTAACAAGGAGAATCGAAGGGGACGACTAGCTCTCAGAAAGAGACTCGCAGAAGTACCAAGCGGTCTAAGTGAGCTCTTTCAGGACATTCTGAAGCGCGACTGTGAGAATATGGAGGATCTACTTTTATCCGTCGTATGGATACTTTGTGCTAAGCGGCCACTGAGGCCAGAAGAGTACTATCATGCCCTATGGTCGGGGCTGAACTTGAAGGGACTGGTCGATACTGAACTCCCGGATGTCACTGTTCCGGATACCAGCGACTGCGTTTACAGTTTTGTTATCACCTCATCAAAAGGCCTAGCTGAGATTACAAAAGCCGAGCAACCAACCGTTCAGTTCATCCATGAGTCTGTTCGAGATTTTCTCATCAAGGATGGAGGCCTTCATGAGTTATGGCCTGATGTTGGATTTGACTGGAAGAGTCAAAGCCATGAAATGCTGAAAGAATGTTGTATTGGATACATGCATCATCCCGTCATATGTGAAGCCATCAACTTCCTTCCACATGGGGCCGAGCTCATGGGCCATGCAGAATTCCAAAGGCAGTTTCCCTTCCTGAAGTATGCCAGTCAGCATATCCTGCATCACGCCAATGCTGCGGCGGATGTAATTTGTCAAGATAAGTTCTTGTCCGGCTTTGCCTTGCCCAGCTGGATCAGAACCTCAAACCTGTTCGAAAGATATAAGATTCGAAGATATACCCAGAACGCCAGTCTGCTCTATGTCCTTGCCGACAAAGGATTCCCTGAGCTTATCCGCACGTGGCTCAGAAATAATTCGGAAACTCTTATCCAAGGAGAGAGGTACCGATTTCCTCTGTTTGCTGCTTTAGCCAACAGAGACAAGTACAGTGTTGCTGCTCTTCTCAGCTTGCCGCCGAGCAACTTTCAAGGGCTCGACGCTATTGACAGGCTCCAAAACCCAAAAGATCCAGCAATCTACAAAAACAACACTCCATTTTCGTGGGCTGTCCGGAATGATTTCCCCAGCATTGTTGACTGGTCCCTTCAGAATGGCGCAAGCGCCAACGGGGACCCGGACCTGGACAGCTTCGCTCCACTACTGTGGGCTTCAGAGCGGGGGCTGTTAGCTATAGCGAGGCTCCTTATCGAGAAGGGAGCCGACGTCAACACAACAAAGCATTTTAGTACGTTGCAACCACTTGTGGTAGCTTTGAATCATCATCAGATTGAGGTTGCAAAGCTTCTCATTGAGAACGGAGCAGATGTCGCAGGACCACTTACGCGGTCTATAGCAGTTGGTTATGTTGATGGTGCAAGGCTACTTGTCGAGAATGGAGCAGACGTTAATCATGATGATCGATTCGACGCAACACCACTCATATGTGCCGTGATCGGTGGTCGCACTGAAATTGCAAGGCTTCTTATCGAGAGGGGAGCAGACGTCAATCTTGCGAGTCACGGCACCAAACCCGCAGCACCACTTATTTGGGCCTCAGAAGGCGGATATATTGAGATTGCAAGGCTTCTTATCGAGAATGGAGCTAATCTTGATTGTTACGATCAATATGCTCGAACTCCGCTTATGATAGCATCTCAACGTGGCTACTCAGACTTTGCAAAAATTCTCATCAATAACGGGGCAAACGTCCACGCCTGTGGCTAGGCAAACCATACGGCTCTTTGGAGGACATCCTTGCGCGGCCATGAGGCAGTCTTGAGGCTGCTGATTGATAAGGGAGCTGATAGCATCGGGTGCTACTCCTCTCGCAATGGCTTTGAAGGTAGGCCATCAAAGCATAATAGTAACACTTCTCACCCAGAAGGGAGCTAAGTAAGGGTATCTGGAATGTCAGCGCTTCATCTGGCTGTGGCATGCGCGGGCAACAGAAGATAAGCGCCACTAATGTATATGTTTCAACCGTGTTTCTTATCGTTGTGGGAGCACGCTGCCTTTGGGAGAGTAACGGGCAGTTTTCTCAAGTGGCCTTCTATGAACCAGCAACGCTGTGCTCCATCAAACGTCGTTGCTATGGATGTGATTGTTCCACCGACGGTGTTTTTAGCAGTTCTTCAATATTCAGCGCGCCATGCTCAAACAAGTCCTGGTTCTGGTTTACTTAGCCCATCCCTAGCAGTCTCCGCAGTCTTCGTCAATGTCCCCATCTCATCCCACCTCCGCATGCGGAAAACACATCTCGGATTTCTCCTGCAAATCATGATCAGGCGGCCCCTCCGTACGACGTCGCTATGCTTCATCTGGCGACGGGAAGCTGCGTCTTAGCGATCGTTGCTCGCTTGTGCACACCTTGGCCTTTCCCGAGTTGTCATTCGGTCTCCCAGCGACGAGCCGTGAAGTTTGTAGGTTACAAAGCGAGAGGCAGTGACGCTTATTTGTGTTGGCATTGACGTACATAAGGGGCTGGAAGCATCCAAAGTTGGGGAAAGAGAGTTGATGAGGGCGATAGCGTCTTTCATTGCTTTTGATTGAGATTGTCTTGGAGTGTCTCCCTGTATCCGCCCATTCACTTATACGATCGATCCTCTCTTGACACACCACCACCTATTCACTGGTACCAGTGAATAAGCTAACACTCGCAAATTCTTTCGGCTGGGGCTTTCTTTTATTTGTATGTTTCCTCTCTCAAGCATCTGCAGCTTTGTACAGATTCTGCCCTGGAGTAAGACTACTGACGGACAGTCAGCTCCTCGCACTCTGAGAGACAGTTCACGTACCTTGCACTACCGCAAACGGCGAATCATGCTCTTGGCGACGCTCCTTACTCTTTTCGCTGCACAAAGCCTCTGCAGTGAGACAACCAACGACCGGCGATCGAGAAAAGCAAAACAAGATGAAGCAGTTGTCGTTGACAGCTTCCCGTGGCACTCTTTCGCCGACAAGACAGGACTTGACCCTTGGGAGTACCTAGAGACACCCGCGGATGGCACGCCCGAGACGGTCGAATGCACTACTGTAAGTCATTTCGGCACAAGCGAACAAGGGCATCATCGCATGCTGATGGAATAATTGCAGGAGCCAGGTCCTGACAGACTCGACTGTCCCGTCGCTATATCCGCCTGGTCCGAGCTCGTGGACGCGGCCGGCAAAGTCAACATCAACGCTGGACAGTGCCGATCAGCTACTGAGGCAGATTGTCGGACAGTGGCTTGCGCTCCGAGGGGCGATCTCAGCGTTGACCTTGCTGCGATAACCGGGCGAATGTGGAATCCCGTGTCGATGCGATGCGTGCTTGGAGGTTCGGGTGGCATTTGGCAGAATGAAGGGTCGACTCTGGTGATTGAGATGGGCCACCCAGATGCATAGAGCGAGACAGTTTGATGCGAGTGGGAAGATGCTCAAGTGTATAAGACAGTGTATTGTTACAAGTAAACAAAAACATCCACCCCTTCTGTCACCATTACTGGCACTCGTGTCTAAAAGTGCACGAAATCCAAGACAGACCAAATCCAGAACATTGCCTATCCTTGCGCCCAAAAAGGTATCTCAAAACAGTCGCGCTCTAACAAATGACATATCGCTCTCGTAACCCATTTTCCTTCATAATTCACCCAATCTCACGCAGCAGTTGCGCTGCCGAGGTTGGTGGTGGAGAGCGACGTCCCCGGCATCTCCTCGCTGGGATCCAGCTCCCCCTTCATCTCGTGCTGGCCGTCTTCGACCTGCTGCTTGGTACTCTGGCCCTTCTTCTTGTCGCCGGTGTCGCCGAGGCCGATGATGTCGACCCAGCGCCAGAAGTCGACGGGGTTGTTTCCGCTCGTGTCGAAGATGGCCAGATCGTTGTTGATGCCGTCCTTGCACGAGTCGCCGTTGGCCTTGTTGAACTTGTCGAGCTTATCGAACGATGTGCCGTCCACAAGGTCTCCAACGTAGGTCCGCCCAACGGGGACGCCGTTCTCGCGAAGCACCTGCAGCTGTGCGCGCAGGTTGAGGCGCAGAGCTCGCTCAGGCTGCTCGGCGTGGAAAATCCTCTTGGTCAGCCAAGGGAACAGAATGCCAAAGTCGGACTGGTTCAGATGCGCCGAGTTGACGACGTAGAAAAAGTTTGGCTCCGACATCTTGATGCCGCTTGGGCGTTCAAAGAGTTGGGGAGTGACGACCTTGGCAGTAGGATCGGGGCTCAAGATTCGTGCCTTGGCGTCGAGATGCTCCGTCCACTTGTAAAAGTGCTCCGACTCAACCGCCAAAATCGCCTTGCCGCCAGGGGCTGTAGCTTTGTCGGCATACGCGGGCAAAGGCATGTTGAACAGAGGCTTCGAGTTGGGAGCCATCAGGGGGAAGCACCACATGTCCAGCAGCATGGTAACGGTCTTCTCGGTAATCTGCTGTCGGATTTCGCTGTCTTCTTTGGGAGCGAAGAGCGGGTTCTCCATGTTCGCAACTTCCGGCACGCCAGCGTAGTACGTGCTCTTGAGGAATTGAGTCGTCGTGGACGCACCGAAGCTGTGTCCGGCGAAGATGATTTTGCCGGGCTCGTGGATGTTGAGCTTGCCGACAAACTGGTCGAGGCTGGGTGTTGATCGGTTCAGGTTGGTATAGGGCGAGCCACGATCGATAGCGAGAATGGCCTGGTGGATCAAGCCCAATTCCCAGCATCGAATTCGGAGCTGGGCCTCGCGAGCGAGATAGACCTCGGGGTCGACATCGTGGGACAGCTTCTTGTAGGGAACTTGAAATCGGCCGTCGGAGGTGATTGTTCCGTTTCGTTCTTCAGGAATTCGCACAAAGGAAGCGACCGCGCTGCCGTCACGGTGCTCGGGGCAGATGACGACGATTCCGTGCGAAGCGAGAGAGCCGGCGATGTACGAGTACGAGTTTCGGCATCCGCCCAGTCCGTGGGAGAAGATCATGGTCGGCCATCGCTTATCCTTGGTCGTGGAGTCATCGAGAGTCGCATTCTTGTGAACGGGTATCGTAGTGTAGTGGAGGTGCCGAGGGAGAAAGCTGTAAGAATTCAATTAGCGATTAGTTGCGATCAGCCAGACGATTGACACTTACGAGAGAAACTCGGACAGCATGGGACCAATGCCCAAGAACTTGGTGTATGCGACAAGGTGCTGTCGCTGCGGGTTCGGCAACCAGTTGATGCGCTTCTCGCTGGATTCAGAAACGGCCGGGTAGAACATGCGGTACTGGACCGTCTGGATGTTGTCGACGCCCTCGGGGGCAGCGCTGGGGGCGTTGAGCTCGGAGATGGGGATCTCGACATCGACGGTGCCGACCTTGTAGGGGCCGGTATACTCGGGAAATGCGGGCACAGGGCTCAGGCGCGAGAAGTACGATGCCATCTTGGAGGCTCCTGAAGGGTCCATGGCGAATGCAGAGGTCGCAAAAGCGGATGTGGTGAAGTTGGATCGAGCGAAGGCGAAAGAAGAGCGGAAGCTCCGGGGCTTCTCGCAGTGACGTTGGAGGGAACGTAAACGACAGCGTGGGAAGTAAATAAGCTGCCAAGAAAGAAATGCACAAAGGCGCAGGCGAAAGGAAAACACAACAGATTTGTCCCGAACTTCAGGCAAAAATTGACGAGGGAGACGGGAGAGAAATAAATGGCCAGATGTTTGTTGCGCGCAGGCTTTTGGGAATTGAGTTTGGTAAACGCGTGTGAAACCGAAGTGCTCGGATACGCTATGACAGTTTTTGTTCTTTCACATGCAAGAAAGTAGCAGATTCATTCGCTGACTTTGACGGGTTATCCCTTGACAGTAATTTCAGAAAAAGTTGAAACAGAAAAAAGGGAGCTCAAGATTACATCGTCAGCACTTCAAGAAACAGGAACATAAAAGAAAAAAAAAGGGGGCAAGTCACGCGATGACTTGTCGAAACCGGATCTTCCGTTTCGCAGACTCGGCGATCTCGACTTTTCCATGGCGGTCTATGCCCAATGCGTGACCGACGATGCGTGTGTCTTGTGCGCAGTTACCGCCCCCGTAAGTGACGGCGCAGAGAAAAAAGCCATTACAGTGGAGAAGATAGTGTCAACGTCATGGAGTAAAGCCCAACGTCATCATTAATTAACCAAGCCCTGGTGGTATTGGACCGCCACGAGGCCTCGGGAGATAGCCGACCAGCCCTAGGGAATGAGAGGCTGCTAAGAGGATGGACGCCACTCCAGCCGAGGCTTCCAGGTTCTCTCGTCGTTCGGAGCTACCGCCGTTCCGCGATCTCGGGGCGGGCTGTTGAAAACTGCCGTTGCCACCCGTTAAAATTTGCTGGAGCCTCCGGGCCGTTGATGTCGACTTCTCCCGCGTCACTCGGCCGATAGGATACGGAACTCTGTTGACACTTCGATTGATGGTAGCTGATCACATAGGATGTCTCTACTTCCCAACTTGACTTCCGATATCGAAGCTTCGTCAGGTCTTGGACGACTCCCCGGCCATGCGCCCTCCCTTAACCACATTCAGCCCCTTCCGCATAACCTCCTTGGCTCCCTTGCCCGACAAACTCGCACCAGCATCGCCATCATCATCACCGTGACTCCCATGCCTACCGTGACCGCCCTTACCCTTCTTTGCCAGCGCCTGTTCCCGTTCAAAGTCCTCCCAAGGCTTGCACCCTGCGCAAATATAGTGCCCGCACTTAACATAATCCCACTTCCACGGCTTCAAGTCCTGCCTGCAAACGTGTTTCAGGTTCGGACCGTTCTTGCACCTGCAGCACGCCCATCCTTTGACGATGCACTCGAGGTATTTGCAGCCGGGCTGCCCGCACGCTCCTCGTAGGGGCACGACTGTAAAGTCTACCGAGCCGCAGGGGCTTTGTGAGCTGTCGGCCATGTCCTTGTTCGTCTGGCAGTTGATGTAGCGGCGTTTCCCCTCATGGCCGCACGGAAATTGCTCACGTCCGCATCTACACATCGTCAACACAGTCGCTTTTGTTGTTTTTGTGTATGGTGGAAAGAACCGATATCGTCTGATGTATTGATGTTTGTCTAAGATGCAGCGTTCGCCAACAACTCCCCAGCTTGGATACATAACCCTCCATATATCCCCCTCTTAGGTGCGGCTATTCAGTCACACAAATCGCATCCGTAACAGCCGGTCGCTTTTGCCGATTCACCTCTGTCCGCTATTGTCCGACTGTTGTCTGGGGCTCCCGCTCCATGTAGGCCTCCACAGTGCTTCCCTCGGGCCAGCTGAACACCTGTTCACGCAAGGTTTGAAACCCGAACCTCTCATACACCAGCTTCCCTGCAGCGGTGGCCTCGAGGAAGCACGGGAGTCTGTCTGCGTCGGCTCGCTCCACACCCCAGCGCATCAACATGCTCGCTGCGCCCTTGCGCATCCATTCCTTGCGCGTGCCGATAACATTAAGGTGGTAGTGAGGCCTGTCGCCCATGATCTCTCGATGCGCCTTTGCCATGCCGCCAAAGAAGTCGACCGCGATATGTCCGTTAGCGGGCCACGCGTCGGCTGGCGGCGGATCATCGATCGGCGCGCCTGGGAGAGCCCACTCGGCAAAAGCCACGACCTCCTCCGTGGTAGAATCGGCTTCCTCCTTGTGGGTGATGACGAGGAGCTGGAGGTGCGGCATGGCGAGCTCGTCCGTGAAGCTTCCGGTCCAGAAGCGGCTCGAGGCCTCTTTGTTACGGTGAAAAACCTCCCTTCCGATGAAATTGTCGCCGAAGGCTGAGAAATAGACCTCCAGCATGCCGGGGATGTCGTCCGGACCGGCCTTTCGGATTTGGAGCGGCATTCTTTCTTTCGTTAAGAGTTGGAAACTTGACAAATCTTTGAATCTGGGGTTTCGATTGAGCTTTATAAAACTCCTTTTTTTTCCCCCAGCGCGCAACTGGAACCTGCAACGGGCGGCATTTTGTGGTACGATTTGGAAGCCCCCACAACGGCTATTCGTCTAGAATTGGCAATTTTCAGCTCCCCCGGAGCAATACGTGCTTATTGCCGTTCGCCGGTCCATTGACACCATAAGCTGTACCGACAGAGTGGAGGCTGTTGAGGGCATTCTCACGATACTTTGCTAAGCAGATAAGCTTGCTTGCTGTAAGTGTTGTTGTTACAGCGGGCACAGCTCAAACCTTGGTTGCTTCGGAGCTCCAATTTCCCCCGCGCCCTTCCACTGATTGCATGACCGTGAATGTTATGACTCACAAGCTCATCACTGCTTCACACCAGAATGTCTTCAATCACTACTATGCATCAGGTGTCCTACTCAGTGTAATTCCACTTTCATAATTTAGAAAACGCTCGACGGCCGACCACAATGACCAACAATATTGCTCAAGAGTTCAAATCTCTTCACAAGCCTTCCTCACCCATCGTGTTCCCAAACGTTTGGGATGTCGCCTCCTTCAACACCGTCGTATCTCTGAATGACGATACCTCAAAGCCGGTGAAAGCTCTGGCTACAGCATCATGGGCCATTGCCGCCGCTCTCGGTATTAAAGACGAGGAGCTCACCCGAGACCAGAACTTTGAGGCGGTCGCCAAGCTTGCTGCCCTATCCAAGGCAGCTGGTCTCCCCCTCTCAGCCGACTTGCAGGACGGTTATGGAACCGAGATTTCCTCCACCGTGAAGCAGGCCGTCGAGATCGGCGTTGTGGGCGCCAACATCGAAGATACTATCCCTCTTACGGGCGATTTCTATTCTATCGACGAGCAGGTCCAGCGTCTCAAAACGGCCCTAAAAGCAGCCGCCGATGCAGGATGCCCCGACTTTGTGCTCAACGCACGCTGCGACATTTTCCACCTTGACACGGGACTCAGCGAGGCCGATGCCATGAAAGAGGCTGTTGCTCGAGGCAAGGCATATCTCGACGCTGGCGCAACGACGGTGTTTTACTGGGGTGGTACAGGAAGGGGACTGCGGACGGCGTGGGTGGAGACGCTGGTCAAGGAGCTGAACGGGAGGGTTGCGGTCAAGTTGGCACACGGAACGCCGGGAGCTTTGTCGACGGCAGAATTGGCCAGGATTGGAGTTGCGAGAATCAGCGTTGGACCAAGTCTGTTTCTTGTGGCGCAGGATGCTGTCAAGACAGCAGCTGCGAGCATCCTGTCAGGAGGGTCGCTGTAAGCTGGGTGTTCATCTTGTAACAGAATGTCTTTGCAGATGGGACTGCATCTACTGGTAACCGACTGGTACTTCAAGCTAAGGTACTCAAAAAGCCAAATCCCTTATTCATGCCGTTCACGAAATTGTCACCAAGGACAACCAAGGACAACCAAGGACAAACTCGCGATACAGTCTTCGCTTACTACGGCCGCTCAACAAGTTCCCACTGCCTAACCCCGCGACGGTCCAAGAACGCGAAGGATCACCTCCCCCTCCCCCGATGACTCTTTTGGCCGTGAAACTTCCAAGCTCCTAAGAAAACATCGAAACCAATCATAACTCGCATTCATACGATGTGCTGTTCAATCGTCCAATAGCGGCACTAAGAGCCCTCTGAAGCGGTTCTGCCTAAGCACTACGGACTCTGCCTGTTCCTAGCTTCATAGGCGAAGGCACAGGGATGTGACCTTGTGGCGTTTGCCACAGCCTTCACGACCATTAAAGTAACGATGAGCGTTGCTGAATGAATCTGACCGCCTCAGAGGCTACCGAAAATCTGACATGTTCCATTATTTGTTTCCGAATTGACCAGTGCCGGTGAGTAACAGTCCGAGCTGCGGATTGAGAGCTGCAGCCTGCTACCTAGCAGTATCAGCCACTATGGACGGCATCAGCTCTATAAAGAGGGTGAAGTGAACCAGGGTAAACAACACTAATCTCACTGTTCTTTCGCACCCATACAACTATCCTGTCTACGGTTTTGTTTCCATCTGGTTGTCTTCCGAGTCAAGATAGCAAGACCCTCCTCAGCTGGATTATGTCTTCCGACACGATGGATTCCACAAAGAGCTGTGACGACGATTCGTCCGTCCAGATTCTAACCCCGGCAGAACCGCAGACAGATGTCAAGGAAGGGGGGAAAGACGAGACTGGTCCTGAGGAGAACACCAAGACGATTACCAGTGAGGGGAGTACCAGTAAGGGGATTACCAATGAGGGTAAGATTGAGTGCACGCTGCACACATTCCATGACCGAAGAACCTACCTTGCTGACACCAAGAAAGACAAGACGGAGAACAAGAAAGGCGAAGACAACGACGGCGAAGAGAAGAAAGAGAAGGTCATGGTTGGTCTACTCGCCGACAGCAAGGACCTCTACGCCAAATTCGACAAAAATGGAGCTCGATCATGGACCGACAAATACCCCGACGATCTCGAGGAGGCGGCAGAGAACGAAGAGACCGAGAAGTACGCCGTAATCATCCGAAAGAGTGAGCCAGGCCTTGGTGAAGTTGCTATTCTAGACTGAAACTAACAAATTAACAGTAAAGCCCAGAGAGGCAGACTCCAACAAAACCCTCGTCTTCGACAGTATACTCATTCAATCTCCGTACATCAAACGCGCCCTCGGCAAAGTATTTAAAGACTACCCCGGAATTGTCACCAATATATCACGCCTCAAGTTCGACGCACCCTTTGAGTGCTTCGTCCACTGCTGGGGTAACTTCGCCGCGGCCAAGGATGACGCGAGCTACGACGACATCACCCGCCAACACATGGGTATCCTTTACGAGATCATGAAGGAGGAGCTAGGTGAGATCATCCAGCTCCGGGAGGACTACTTCAAGAACAGGGCCGTCGCCTTTGAGCACGTGTGGACGCTGTTCCCTCCTGGCTGCACCGTCTGGGGCTCCAAGAACGGCAAACCGGTCGCTGCTCAGTTCAACTCAGGCAACTATGCAAAGACGCAGTGCGGCACAGTCTATGCGTTGGACTGTAGATTAATCGACTGGGATGGTAAGATCATGGGCTGGACCGACCTGAGCATGCAGATACGCGAGTTTCTCGGTACTGTTCCCTTCTCAAAACTTCCCTGCTTTCCGCTCGAGTACCACCCTCGTCCGGACGCTGCTCGGGCGATGCTGCTTGAGCGTGGTCGAAGGTTCGATAGACTCGCCGGCTACTGTTACAAGGCTTACAGAGGTACGGCGGTCTGGCATGTGGATGCGCGCAGATCTCGGAAGGAGAACGTCCACTCTCGTATCGTGATTGATGGTGAGAACTGGGAGAAGGCGAACCCTGACAACGTCGTTTATATTGAGAACATTCACGGAGGCCTTGAGATTGTGCGCAGCCCCTGCGGTAGCGACGACGGGAACGACGACAGCGACGACGACAACGACTGGGGATCTTACTCTGACTCTGGCGCCAGGCCCGAGCCTGAGAACGCTGGCGGTCGTCCTCCTTTGACGGAAGAGCAACTCCTCATGACCTGCCCCATGGTGCGAGGTTACTCCCTCAAGAACAAGCGGTGGATGGAGTTCTTCATCGACGACGTTACCGAAGTCAAGTTCAACGACCAAGCCTTCAACTCGCTCGTGTTACCCGAGGACCACAAGGAGCTCATTCTTTCCTTTGCGCAGAGCCAGGTCAAGTACAAGGACGCCTTTGACGACATCATCTCGGGCAAGGGCAAGGGCATCATCATGCTCCTGTCCGGAGGCCCCGGCATCGGCAAGACTCTGACGGCAGAGTCGGTGGCGGAGGAGATGAAGGTGCCCCTGTACATCATGAGCGCTGGCGACCTCGGCAGCGAAGCTGACGAGGTGGAGGACAACCTCGGCCGCATTCTCGAGATGGTGGCCAACTGGAACGCCGTGCTTCTGCTGGACGAGTGCGATGTCTTTCTCGAGGAGCGATCGGCCAACGACATGGCGCGCAACCGCATCGTCTCCATCTTCCTGCGCACGCTCGAGTACTACGAGGGCATACTCTTCCTGACGACCAACCGCGTCAAGAATATGGATCCCGCCTTTCAGAGCCGCATCCACATGTCGCTCGAGTATCCCGCCCTCGACAAATCTGCACGCCAAGCTGTCTGGCGTGGCTTCCTGGGCCGCGCCATCACCCTCGATGCCAAGGTTACAGGCGGAGCGGCACATGAGATCACGGAGGGAGAAGTAGACGATCTGGCAGGGTTGGAGCTTAACGGTCGCCAGATCAAGAATGTGCTCAAGACGGCAAATCTACTGGCTTGTCACAAGGGGGAGAAACTGGCGTTTAAGCACCTGCGGACTGTTTTGCGGGTGGAGGGATATTCTTTGTAAGGCGTACGTTAGTTTGGGCTTGATGACTTGGATCAGGGCATGGGATTGGTATATCACAACTTGGAATCGGGCAAATTCCTCCAGCGTAAGTAGAAATGGTATTTAGCAATAAGTCAATAGATAGCAAAGCAAATAGTTGCTAACCTTTACTGTATCGTACTTGCTGATGTCGTCGTGCGTCGCCCCCCAACTACTAAATGTCGTTCATGAGCCGTTCCATCTTCACCATGTTCATTTCATACATCAGCTCATCGATACAGTCCTCAACCCTCTTACCGTACCACCCAAGAACCCCATGGATCTCAGGCTCCCAGTATCCATCCTGGGTCGCGAACGGGTTGTGCAGCTCCTCAACCACGAGGCATATCGTGTTCGCAAACACGTAGAACTGCCAACCACTCAGCTGGTAGTCTCCGAGATGGCAGCTAACCCGATCCTTCCACACGGCGGGCCAGAACGACTGGCGTGTAGCCCTGTACGTTATCAAGCTGTCAAGGTAATCATGCGCCAGGTCAGCAGGGTCAAAGCAAATCCTGTCGCTACAGTCACGTCCATAATAGTGAGGCCGCTCGCAGAGGAGAAACTCAATGTCCCTTCCCAAGACGTGACGCGGACGTCGAGTGCAGAGCTCGTAGGGATGGCATGCGCGGGAGCTGTCGCCTGTACACCAGCACCCCCCAGGCTTGCGCTCGCGAAGGCCTCGGATCCAGTAGCGGGAGTTCTCTGATACGAGGTGTGGTGCGATGCTGTATATGTTTCGCAAGAGGAGATTTTGAAGGCCCTCTTCGAGATCTTGATAGAGCTGCGTGTTGCGAAAATGGGCTACGGTAAAGGAGTCCATCGCATGAAAGCGAACCCTGAAGGCAAGGATGTTACCTACGAAACTACGCGGGAGCGTCGCAGTTGGTCCTCAGTTCGAGTTTCGACGGGTGGCACGAAGTAGACGCCGTAGACTCTTATATGCATTGTTTGCTACTCAACTCGGTAGGACAGTCGCACTCGGAGTAGGCTTTATCAGTGAACACTCGTTCCGTAGTGAATAAATGATTAATTGCCAGGTGACACATAGTACCATCTAGTTTCACAGATTGTCCCAAGGGCTCAGTATTATGACAAGCTTTCATTTCAAGTACCGGAAAAATAAAAAGACGATGATAACCAGATTCACGTGAAGCCCATTGCTCACTCCCAGTGAAAGGAGCAGGACTATACTTGAGAACTCGATTGAGGGTTGAAGCCTCAGTTCTGAACCCCGAGATATTGCAAAAGAATATCTCCCGATCGCTTCAAGATACGCTCTATCGCATTGCCATCGAAGAAAGACTCATTAAATGAACCACCAAGCACAATCTGGTCACGCCACGTCCAGAGGAGCAGCTGCGGGAACGGACCTGCGATGCAGTTGGCAAGCCAGAAGTCCTCAACTTCCCAATTTCCAAAACTGCGTCCCATCAAGTCGTCGGCGATCCCAAGAGACGTGAGCCACGGGCTTTTGGTGAAACTGGCGCCCTCGGCTGTCGCCTTGAGGTACACTGGCAAAGCAGCAGGGAGTGCGTCAATGACACCCTCGGCTAGAGGATGGTCCAAGCCCTTGCGGTAGTAGTCGGAGAGATCCGTCGTTGTCTTGTCGTAAGCGTTGGGGTCTATCGGCACGTAGAACGGCATGATGGTGAAGTGGCAGGCGACTCTTCGCAGCTGATCGCAGTAGGCATCACCAAAGAAGCGACGGGCATCCAGATTGACGAATCCCGCCCAGACATCACCTGCTCTGCCTTCCATCTCAAGTTGGTGTTCCTGGACGGCGAGGCCAAAGGCCACATGGACCGCCGAAGTGACAGTGATTCCCTTCTGCTTGCACGCAACGATGACTTTGCCACTGTCTTCAGGGCTTATTTTGATCTGTCGGCGCAGAAATCCCCGGGGTGTCGCGGCTGGATCACCGACGGGGATGGAGATGGGATTGTCTGTCAACGCACGTTCAAGGATCTTGGGGGCGTACTCTTCGGCCTCTGCAGAGCTGGTCTCTGGGATGCCAAGAATGTGATCAGCCGAGGGCGGCAGTGCTGGCTTGATGACCTCGGGCGTGATGGGCGTATCGTCAGGGCTTGCAAGCAGGGGGAAGAAGGTGTCCCAGAAGAAGAGCGAGCCTCTGCCGTCGACCCAGGAGTGATTTGCCTGAAGAGCCAATTCTTGCGTAGCTGGGAAGTAGAACAAGGTCATGTAAGGGCGCGAGACGCATTGCTGGAAGGCTTCATCGGGGCTTTTACCATGGCAGATGATAAAGGTCTCCGAAAGCCATTGCTCCAGGGCATCACCCTCAAGGACTTCGACGATCTTTGTCGTTTCGCCGTGTCGCGCAGCAATCTGCGGCTCTCTTGCTCTCGTTTGCGCCCAGGCCCGACGCAAGAGAGTCTCAATTTGACTTTGCTCGAGGCTTCCGTGGTATTTGAACTTGGTAGTTGTGAAAATAATCCATGGCGCAGGCTGGCCAAAGGTCCCTTGGGTGAGGAAGTAGAGTTGCTCAAAGACGCTGCGTTTGTGCTCAAATGTGGTCGGAGAAGTCTGCTCCCACATAGACGCCATCTTGAGAGTCTATGGATGATGAGTGTTCTTCGCAGCGAAGCCATCATGTCCGGAATCATGAGCATCATGTGCGCTTATATACTTGTGAGACTGGAAACATCCATGTTGTATCTGGTGTTTTGCCAGCGCTGCAATTGTCCATAATAGGAGATGGCGTTGCGACGGTGCTAATCCAGGCCTCAAAACATCCAATGCTGAGAGGCACAGTCGCTCAGAGCATCCACCGCTGAGTCGTGGGATTTCAGAGCTATGACGTTAGTGACTGCAGGCCAGTGGGAGAGGGATTTCGAGCTCCCGAATAGCAGTGCACATACGGAGTACAAGCTCTTGAGCTCAACTGCCCCACCACCCTTGATCTTTTAGATGTCGAGTTACTCATCTAAAACATCTCAACATATATCGTAACAAATGTTTTAATAATTAAAGCCGGCCTCATCTTCCGTGGTGCAGCTGAATTGACTTGAAACTTGCGGGTACTGAGCCTAGCCAATCCAATCCTTGAAGCGTACAATATTAATCATAGTTCCCATCGATGCTGTCACTGTCAAACCTCGCACGCTGGACAAGGTTGACCCCGCTTCGGCTTCAACGGCCCAGTATCTTCCAGGCGGCTTCGAGCCTCTGTCATCAGCCATGACCCAAACTTCTTCACCCTCCACTCTCGTAACTAACTACTCAGTGTACAGCCTCACTCAGCCTATTGCGTTATATAGAGTCCAACACCCAGCATGGCATCCTTCAAGCCAACAAGCATCCTTATTTTCGGGGCCACCGGTTCCATCGGCAAATACATCACCAAGCAAATTGCCGATGCTCGACCATCCTTCCCCAAGGTCTCCATATTCACATCCGAGGGCACGGTCACCAAGAAACCCGACCTCATCAAGGAGCTGAAGTCCAAGGGCATCAGCATCATCACGGGAGATGTCACCAACGAGCAGGACGTCGAGAATGCCTACCAAGGCGTTGACACTGTAGTGAGCGCCGTGGGCCGAAATGTCCTCGAGACGCAGATCGACCTGATTCGCATCGCCGAGGCGTCATCTTCCGTCAAGTGGTTCTTCCCCTCCGAGTATGGCACAGACATTGAGTACGGGCCCCAGAGCGCTTCCGAGAAGCCTCACCAGCTCAAGCTCAAGGTTCGAAAGTACATCCGCGAAAACGTCCAGCGCCTCAAGTACACTTATCTCGTCACTGGGCCCTACATTGACATGTACTTTACACTGTCTCCCCAAGCCATCGAAGCCGGAGGTTTCGACCACTTGACTAAAAAGGCCATCCTCGTTGATAATGGCGAGGGCAAGATTGGTTTCACAACCATGCCAGAGTGAGCCTCACAAAACTAAATTCCTCATGACCGTTCACAAACTCACATTCTACAGTGTCGGGAAAGCTGTCGTAGCTGCCCTTCGCCACCCCGAGGCATCATTCAACAAGGCTCTCAAGGTCCAATCCTTTGTGGTAACATCCAAGCAGATCCTGTCTGAGCTTGAGAAGCAGACCGGTGGCGAGTCGTGGACTGTTTCCAACTACACACTCCAGGAGCTGAAGGACGCCGAGAAGAAGGCGTGGGATGGAGGAAACCCGCACGCAGTTTCTTACACACTGCGGCGAATCTGGTCGGAGGGCGGGACTCTTTACGACAAGACGGACAACGAGAGCATTGGATTACAAGACTCGGAGCTGGAGACGCTCGCGGATGCTGTCAAGCGACACCTTACAACTGGGTGGTGAAGTAGTTTCGTAGCATCAACACGGTCAAAAGGCCTAGAGTCTTTGTCAGGGGCTTAGTAACAGGCTAAAAGCCTAGCTTTCTACCCGCAATTGAGAAGATTAGGATTTTCTAGCGTTGTAAGCCTCAACTATCTTTGGGAAGAGGAAACAGTACTTGGATTAGGTAAGGTTTTGCGACATGCCACACTTATCAGCATGAATAGAGACCTCCCTCCACACATCTTGATTCTTCTTATGATATGGAACCTTATACGGCTCTGGGCTGCTGTCAACTGCACATTTTCATGGCATTCGAGAAGTTTACATCACAGGAGGACTTGTAAAGCACCAAGCACACCGACTGTATTGTTTCTAGAGGCCCAGAATCCTGGGAAGAATAAAAGTTATAGGTTGTTAACGAATACGTGTGTCAACGGCACGCGGCACCATGGCTTTGCGAGTACTGGGACTGGAAGACTATCCGAACAACCACTGGCTAGCCATATGATACTTGGACCCAGGGCAAGTTACCAACGTTCGTAATCACTCAATGCCGCAACCAGAGAGCGAAACTCGCTCACAGGTAGTCGCCAAGACGGTTGCGGGGGACCCAATCGGGCACCCATTTCCAACCCCAGTAGTTCCCGGCGCTGAGGGGATGGTCGGCACACATGCGAATGTCCTCAGGCTTGACTCCCTCGGGAAGGTCATCGGGATCCCATTCCATGGGGCCTAGGCGACCACATTTCTCCTTGGCGCCCGGGTGATGGTCGGCCAAAGCCACGGCGGCAAAGGCAGCAGTAAGAAGAATATTGACCTTCATTTTTCGGATGCTGTGGACAGGTCAGTCAAGTGCTAGAGTGATGCGGACTAAATAGAAACCTACTCGGATGTATGCAATGAGATGGATGTGGATAACCGCTGGCTTGAGTTATTTAGAGTTATGAGCAAACGGTCAAAGGAAGGCCTAGTGGGAAGACTATATAGTCACAACTCGCAACTCGTTACGTGGCTCTAATATCGAAGGATTCAGAGTTGCCTAAATAAACAAAGGCCACCTTCACATTCCGCTGCGGCTGACACCAGACGTTTTCTGAACGGGCTGCAAATAGTCCCCTGCCAGTAAACTACAAGGATCTGCTGCGCCCCGAACAACGAGCGACTAGGTAGGTGACTCACAATGCACCATATTATTCCTGCTTGGCCTAACGTCATTTAAGGAGACTAAGGAGATGTCGCTTCAAGCGTGCATCCCATAAGCGACGTCGTCGATACGGGCCCGATCGAGTAGTTTGTTCAAAACCTTGCTTTCGTGCTACAGACGAATGGACTTGGCCTCATTGGCATCACGAAATTTCACTTTCAAAGCAAACAAAGCAAGACAAGCCTGGTAATGAGACTCATGCAATAGGGTTAGGATAAGTACGGGATGTATACTAGCAACACGTCCATAGCCACACGACGATGATTACACGGAATAAGGACCTGGCAAATAAGCATATGGTAACCACTCACACATGGAAGCTGATAACGAACAAAAACAACACCGTAAAAGTCCGTCAACATTAGCAATTGGCATTTTCTACACGTGCAACTAGAACTATCGATATAGTACTGAAGCTCCTAACAAGGATAACCACCAAGTTGGCCTGGACCGCTGATGGCGGGGGGAGTGGCATTGAGGACCTTGATGGCCTCTCAAAGGCCGATTCGAACAAGAAAACCCCAAAGATTTACCACAATTCGAAAGACTTTCATTTACACTTTTCGTGCGACTAAACATCTCCGTGAACCATCGAATCCCTTACCCTACGTTACTTTTGATCATGGATCACAACCGACCAGTCGAAGAGATTCCTCACTGCCACCATCATCACCACCACCTTCAGTATCACGCGCACCATCACCAGCATGAAGCGACTCATGAAACAGGTCGATCGATTGGCGAGCAGAACAAGCTCCACTACAAGTTCGTAGCGACTTTTCCAAAGACCATGCTTCCGTCTCGGCTAATAGCAGCACTCAAGTAATGTCGCTCCATCTACGCTCAACTGGCCGTGGATCGTGGAGTTGTGCAAGCAGATCTCAAACGAACTCCGTGTAAACGTAGACTGGATAGGAATACAACCGCCATCGTTCCAGCCGACAAAACTTCTCGATTATGCCTGCGGAAATGGTGTCGCGTCTCGTGTAAGTGTTCGCTTCTTCAGCTTGCCTATCTTATGCTCACCAAAGCAGGCATTGGCACCCTTTTTCTCGAGTGTACGAGGCATGGACATCTCGTCCGGCATGGCGCAACAATACAATCAGATGGCAATAAAGTCTGGTTTCTTGCCCCACAAGATGCGCGCCATTCAGGGTGATTTAATGGACCCTGATGCAACGTCCTCCCCAGAGTTTGATTCACCCGAGTTTCATGATTTTGACTTGATAATCATGTGCATGGCCTTACACCACGTCGAGGATCCCGATGAGATGATATCGAGGCTGTCTGACCGGCTGAAAGAAGGTGGAATCCTGGTCATCGTTGACTGGGCGGCCATGTCTGAGCGTGATTGTGATGATGTCGGGCAAGCGAGAAATACGTCACTTCACAAGATGTCACGGATTGGGTTTACGGAAGAGGATATCAAAGAAGCCTATGATATTGCTGGTCTCAAAGACTGGTTGTGGAAGCGGGCTTCAAGTCCGTCTCAGGTACCAAAAGAGATTGGAGGGGAACAGCAACTTTTCCTTGCTCGTGGAGAGAAAAGGAGCGAACCTTGACAGCTTGGAATAATCGGTGGAAATTTATAGGACATATGGGTTTGATTTTAGGACGTCCAATACAGAATATTTTTCCGCGGCACCAAGGGCACCCATATCTCCTATTGAAATTTGACGCTGTCCAACGTTGCCAAAGAAGAAAGCCACTCTGTGTTCATAGTCTTCGGCCTCTTGAACATAATATCCAAGTCTAAGCGAGATACAGGCTAAAAGCCCAAAACAACCATACGGTTAGTTGATGGCGAGAACGGTCCAATAAGATCTTGATAGTCTGAAACCTAGAGCCTGTCCTATCGTAGCTTCAACTACATAGCTAGCACCGAGCTTGCTATAATAGAGAAAAACTAAAATATATTTTAATTGCTGCACACTTTGATGCGACGCAGCCGATGAGGACTGCAATTACCTGCAGATGCAGAGCAAAATGTCAACCGAACACAACTGCAGTGAAAGTGCAAAGTTCCAATTTCTTCTCAGATAAAGTTTGAAGACGTATCTTCTTCCTGGTCGACTGAAAGTAGTCGTGGCGTCGTTTTTGGTTGTCATCTTCTTAGCTTCTAGCTCAATTATCGCTACGTTTCAAAAGCCATGAGATTCAACAACATTCTGGTACTCTCTGTCATGGCATCCATTGCCATGGCTCGTAAGCCAAAGAACATGTATGATGTTCTCATCGTTGGAGGCGGCCCAGCTGGCCTCACCGCAGCAGCGGACCTCGCACAGCAGGGCTTCAGTATCGCCATATTCGACTCGGGGGTTCACCGCATAGATGTATCCGGTAGTATCTACAGATTTCCTCTGACGACTGGTCAGCAAACGCCACCTACTCTCCTGCGACAAAGCATTTTGAGGGGGCTTCAAGTCTGCCAGGAGGTGGACATCGTTCATGGAGAGGTCGTCAACGTTGAGCGCGCTGGGGCGAGTCTCAACGGACGTTTTCGAGCGAAGATCAAAGGACAGAAGAAGGCCTATGTTGGCAAAAGGGTCATTCTGGCCCCTGGCTGGGTAGACAAGTTCCCAGAGATTACCGGATTTGAAGACGCCTGGGCCAAGGCAATGTAAGTCGGGTCTCTGCGTATAGCTTCTCGCTCGCTAACGTTGGGTCGTTGATAGCTTCAACGACCTCCTCCCGCACGGAATGATTGACACCGGAAAGCAATCCGGGAGCGTCCTTGCCGTGGGTGCTACAGCCAATGTGGACGCCGCAATCCATTTTACTCGTCTGGCGCTCCGCTACACGAACAAGGTGGTGATCTTTACAAACGGAAATGATAAGTTATCGCAAGCAATTAGCTCCAAGATTGAGAAGAGCGGCTCAAAGAAGTTCAAACGCCGCGTAGAAGTTGATGGCCGCAACATCACTCGTATCGCATACAAGGAAGGCAGGCTGAATGAGGAAGTTGTAATAGATGAAGAAATTGTCGTCATGCTTGATGACGGGGAGTTCAGCGGTCACGCCTTCATGTTTCACTGGCCTAAGGGTAAGGTAAATCTCAGCTTTGCTCAAAATCTAGCCATCAAGCTTGGCAGTGGAGGACTGGTGGATGTCGATCCTGGGACAATGGAGACGTCGGAGCAGGGTGTGTATGCGGTTGGCGACTGTGTCTCACATCGGAAGACCATTATTCGAAGTATATACACGGCCCAACTGGCAGCGGAGGCTATTGCAGTACACGACGGGGCTCTTATTTGATAAGGTCCTGAAGATGGTAGTGTAATCAACAGTGAGTGCGTTATCAGAAGCATGAAGCGCAAGAGTATAAACAAACCGATATAACCTTATAAATAAGAGTGAACGACTGAATCGAGGCCGTGGAAAGTTGAGTGGCACAGAGATGCTAAAGCATCTTTCTTCATAGGCTATTAGTAGTTGACAATCCTTTATTATCGTCGTACTTGTACAGAATCAACTATCACATCGAAATGTTGGAAGGTTGTACTACAAAAGGCTGGCCACAATATCAATTTAATCGCCCCCCGATGACATAGTTGAACGGTTTTCCTGTACCATTCTACACATGATCATGCCAGAGCAATATATCCAGGTTCCCTACCTCATTGCTGAAAACGGTTCGTTTCTCACAATTTGTGTTTCTGTTTCCTGGTCAATCAATGACTACCAGCTCTCATTTGTGGGCTCTTTGATGTCTGTCACAGAACAAGGCCGAACAGTCTGCGATTCTCAATCCGCATCCTTGGCGACTGCAGGTGTGAAATGGGCAGTAGATCGAGAACTGCGAGTCCCTCCGCGTGGTTGACACATCGGTGAGACAGCCCCAGTCCTGAGCTGCGCAAGTGTGCTTTTGGCAGAAGTGGCCTCGGCGTCCGTCAATGGAAACTGTGACGAGCAGACCGCAGTACCCAGAAGAACAGATGGTCTCGGGTTGATACTTGGCTCGTTCGCGGTGGATGTGGGCGAGGTTGGGCTGCGGCACTTCCCCCCGCTTGATCCGGTCGGAGAATGTTGTTTCGGAGTCAGAGTCTGCTCGATCCTGGCTCATCTGGGTGAGATTTCGCTGTGTCTCGGCCATCAGCCGGGCTTGATTCACTGCTTGATCAGAATCCCGAACTCTGTGCCTGGTGAACATTGGCGGAAGATCAACATGTGGCGCGCCCATGAGCTGGTGACGGTTGAGGATGTTTAGGAGTTCATCTTTCTGCCCTTCGGTAAGGGGAGCCGCCTCAGGATCAGCACACTCAAGCACCTGAAAGACCTCACATACCGCAAGGAGTTCGTTTCCGATTTTCTTCAAAGCCTGATCCACGTCCTCCAACTCTTTGTCCTTGGCCTTCAACTGCTTGTTTCGTTCGTTTGCACATTCCGCACAGAAGCCCCCCACCTGAAGGACTTTGAAATCCTTTGCTGGGAGATCATTGATCTCGGGCTCGTGCTCCGGAGGGTCGCTGCTGGCCTCGCTGGCGATGCAGTTGAGGACGTTGTCGCATCGGCAGACTGCTTCGGTTCTCAGGCGATGAGGCTTCCCGTCAGCAGCGGAACATCCAAACTCAAGCTCCAAGAAGTGGCACATTGAGTAATTTGGGGGGGTGCTATTGTTGTTTGCTGGTGTTTCAGTTAATTCGTAGTAGTAGTAGTACTATAGTAATCAGATTCTGTACTGCTAGTTCAATGATGGTGAAAGATGCGCTATTGGAGATATAGAGGCTCTTTTATACACGATAAGCTGATCATTGTTCCTCTAACATTATATCATTGTTCACTGTTTTTTCGGATCACGCCTTTGGCTTGTATACGCTTATTGCGAACAGCGCGGTCATTGCGCATTGAGTTCCAGTAATTTTTGTTCAGCATTATCCGGACATGCACGGCATCTGTGAGACAAAGCACTACTGGAACACGCTTTGTTTCCAGCTACCACACCTTTCCATGATCGACACCTCGGTTTCTATTCGGCTTCTTAGTTATTATACTCTTATTCCAAAGTGATATAGCTCATGAATCATCAGCATATGTGGTTGCTATGACTCTACTAACCCAGCCGTAGCGCTCGAAATCTTGCATTTTGCGGAAGAGTTTAAACCATGCAGAACGCTTAAGAGTGGCCAAAGGGCACCTTGGTCAAGAATCAACTCTTGAGTAATAGTCAAGTCGAGAACTCTGTACGGCTTGGGGAGAAAGCTCGCAACTGCATATGCCGCTGCGTGTGTCCTATTGTCGCGGGTCACTTTTGCTGCAAATTGCAATATATCCGCCCATAAGCATATGGGTGATTTTTGTTAACTTTATATCTCAAAATGATTTTCACATTTCATATGCTGGTGCAATCTCCTCCCAATGTAGAAGTTGTTCCTTTATGACCTTGCGACTCCCTGTTACTTCCAACGCCGGCAACACGCCTAGTAGCCAACACTTTTGCTTTCATAACTGTTCATCCCTAATTCGCTCTGATAATCCTCATCCACCGTCAACGACAAATGCTTTCCTTTGAGCTCCCGCAATCTAGGACGTCTCCTTCTTCTCCTCCGCCTTGTCCTCGCCACCCTCAAGCTCAACCGACTCGACAGCAGCGTTCAGGCCTCCCTCTTCTTGGTTCCTGTCCTCCAGCTTCTCCGCTGCCGCCAAGAAGTACTGAGCCACGTCGTTCTTGTGGTTGAAGTAGGCAAGATCCAGGGGAACGTAGTTCTGCTCGTTGGCCAGCGCCGGCGATGCTCCCTGGTCCATCAGAAGCTTGATCGCGTCGAGATGACCGCCCAGGGCGGCCCAGTGGAGGCCGGTGTTGCCGTGCTCGTTTGCCTCGTCCAGAAAGGCCTGCTTCTGCTCCTTTGGCCTGTTATCGAAGTATTCGATGAGCTGTTTCACGATTTCTACCTTTCTGTTAGTTTGGGGAAGCTGTAAGTAGTGTTACACCCAAAAAGGGAACTTCGTGAAATCATGAACTTCAAAAGAGCCCTTTAACGTCCAATCAGTACTGCAACGTACCTAAATGGCCGTTTCCAGTTGCCATATGCAGACAGGTGGATTTGGCGCCATCTTGAGCGGCTGCCACAATCTCAGCAGGGCTGACGTTCTCTCGCTCGGCCAAGGCCTTGATAGACTCAGTCAAGTCATCCTTCTCGCCCGCTCGGCAGAAGTAGATGAGATCATCAATCTCGTCTTCTGTGAGTTTGGGAGCCATGGTGATGGGTTTGATGGCGTTTTCATGTGAAGGATATAAAATTTTGTAAATATGAGGGGACTGTGTGGGTGAATACCCCGCATTCTTCGCACGGTGTGGGGTGAGATTGGTGCAGGGTAGGTAGTCGGGCGATACTCGAAATTTTCAAGTTGTTCATTACTCTCAATGTCACCTTCAAGACATCGTTCTTCTTCTCTCGATTCCTAATATCATTTACAAGTCTCCCTGAAGGCCAATTGAGAGAGCATAGCCCAGTTGATTGTCCAGCCAGCGACACAAGTCCCCAGACTCATCGAGCCATTCAATCTCGGCCTTGATCCCAAGGACAGCCATCACCTGCAACTCTCGTCTTAACTCTTGTGCCTCAGGGTCACTGGAGGATGAGCTTGAGAGTTTTCTGAGCGCAGATACTACCACGCCTCGCTCTCGCAGACCAATGTATGATATCGGATCCCGGCATGAGGTTGAAGTGATCGAGGCTTGCGAAAACTGGCCGGCCTGGTTGCCGGATTCGGCGCCTAGGAGCCAATTGGCTGTGGCGTAATCTTGCACAAGCTGAGTCGACTTGACCCCCAGCCATTGTATGTCCTGCGTGTCGATATTGGTTTCGTGGCTCATTCGGTCAGAGCCATACCGGTAGCACTTCAAAATTCTGATCCCATCAGGATCAAAGTCAACCAGCGCGAAGATTGGCACCCGAGGATACCTGGTGCGGACATAGTTCAGAAATGAACGGGTGGTCAAGTCTGGATATCCTTTGGCCTACTGTTGATGAGTAATGTGGTGAGTGAAGAATGCGATTGACGTACCGTGACGAGAACGCCAGGGCCAAACAGCGACGTTCTCCAGTACTTGGAGGAACACAAGGATCGAAAGATGGCCTATGGATATGAGTCTAGTACGGGTATACGACCTGTGTGCCTTACATCCTTCTCAACGACAAGAATCCACTTGGTTCCGTGAAGGTCGATGCCAGCAATGGACGCTACCGTCGGAATCGCGACTCCCTTGAGAGGGCAGCGTTAGGTAAGGGTGGCAGTGGGGGCAGATGCTACAAACCAAGTCGCCAGAGCAGGGATCTAGAGTGCTGCCATCTCCAAGTCGCAAAGTCACGCGTCCAGCCAAGACACCCTTTGAAGCGGCCACCTGCTGTGTTCAGTATCGCACCGTGAGCATGATCTTCACCACGTACGATGTTGAGATCTCCACGATTGAGGCCCAGGGTGAAAGCGAGATCATCCACGAGATCATCGACCTGGCTCTGCTTCTCAAAAAGCTCTTGATGTTGATAGAAAATGTGGCTGCAAGAAGAGAACCAGTCAGGTCAGAGCTCTCTGTCCTACTCTATGTAGCGGGAGACAAACGAACCGCTTGGTTAGGATTGTCCCAGATACAAGGGCGTCATGCGATAGCTGTAGGACCAGAAGTATGCGCGCTGCGATGTGTTAGCAGGCCATGGAGACACATGCATGGCACTTGGCATATCATCTCACCAAACTTGGTAGCCTCTTGTTGATTGCGTCCGGGGAAACGAACATGCTCAGCAGGGTGCGCGCTTGCGCCGCGGCGAGTGGACCTCCGCGTCGAGAAGGCAATTGACAGTTCCTGGCCCGCAGACAAAGCATCAAGGATTTGCGCAAGGATTGTTTCAATGCGGGCCACCACGGCCCCAACATTCGGGGCGCCCCCCGTCGTATTCGTATCAGGGTTCTCGTCGTTGTCTGATGCTGTCAGTGGAGGCTGGCTGTCGGGTTCGACGCCTTGCATTAGTTCTGGTGTAGTAGAGGCGATTGCAGCGTCCATGATCGCTTGAACATGTAAGCTCGAGCCTTTAGCATATGAAACTCCGGATTCTGCCGGGTTTTGCGTTGGACTGTATTGAAGACTGCACAGAGCCCGAAGAGCCGCAATGCTGTGATGACTTTGGGAGGTTTCACACTCCACGTTGTTGGCCGTTGATAAAAGCCCCCCGCCTACATGCAGTGAGGTGCTTTCAGGGGCCTTCACCGCTAAATGTTGGCGTCCGCTCTCAGTAGTGCCAGGGCCGGGATCCACGGGCCCACGCGCCTGTCAAAGACTCCGGCCCCGCGCCCATTGGGATTTAAAAGAAAGCACATGCTTTTCGGTTTAATTAGGATGAGGTCAGTTAGTGCCTCCACCGCCCCTCCAGTTGCGCTGGCTGAAGCATCGCCAACCCCCGAACCCGCACTCTACAAACCCATTGAGTCGATTCCTCTCGACGTTGAAAATGCCGGGTGCGACTGGACGTGACGTCAGCGCGGCCACGGCCACGGCCACGTCGCGTAAGCGCGCTGCAGACTCGGAGCCAGATGTGAAACACGGGCAATCCTTTCCCAAGCAGCCGCGCATCGAGGGCAGCACAGACAAGACGAAATGGAGGCTCAAGGACGACGACAGCCGCCACACGTGGCATTACCTTGCAGATGATAAGGCCGCAGAGGATTGGCCCCAAAGCTACGCTGAGAAGTGGTATTTGAACTTGCCTATGGTACGTGCCTTGTCCTACCACCCAGCTTGGTTCCCCTGTCGAAGCTGACCGAGACCCTTAAACCTGCGCAGAACCTCCCCGAGCTTCCTACCCCCGAGACGCCCTTAGCCGCCGCAGAGAACGGCCTCGAGTTCTTCGAAAAGCTGCAGCTCCCCAGCGGACACTGGGGTTGCGAGTATGGCGGTCCCATGTTCCTCCTCCCGGGCTTCATCATCTGCTGGTACATCACCAAGACGCCGATTCCATCCGCGTTCGCGACCGAGATAAAGAACTACGTTTCCGCGCGAGCGAATCCCAAAGATGGCGGCTGGGGCCTACATATCGAGGGCGAGAGTACCGTGTTTGGTACAGCGATGAACTACACAGGTCTGCGCCTGATTGGCGTGGACCCCGAAGAGCCTATGATGGTCAAAGCCAGGGCAACCCTTCACAAGCTGGGAGGTGCCCTATACGCGCCTCACTGGGCCAAGTTCTGGCTGGCCGTGCTAGGCGTGGTCTCCTGGGATATCGTCAATCCCGTGCCACCAGAGATCTGGCTCCTCCCTGACTGGGTCCCCTTTGCGCCGTGGCGGTGGTGGATTCACATTCGCATGGTGTTTCTGCCCATGGGCTACATCTACTCCAAGCGATGGAGTTGTGAGGAGACCGAGGTCATCCGGGCATTGAAGCAAGAACTGTTTCCTCAACCATATGCCGAGATCAACTGGGCCAGCCACCGCAACAGCATCACTGCCATTGACAACTATCACCCCAAGTCCTGGCTGCTCAACACTGCCAACTGGTTCCTGGCTAAAGTCTGGAACCCATATCTCCGGCCAAACTTTCTCAAGGAAAAGGCAGAAGCTTGGGTCAGCTTGCAAGTTGATATGGAGGATGCCAACACCGAATTTGCCAACCTAGCGCCCGTCAATGCGCCCATGAATACTCTTGTGTGCTATATTCGCGACGGCCCGGATGCTTATGGAGTAAAGAGACATATTGAGCGTCTCCAAGAGTTTCTTTGGGTCAAGGACGAGGGCTTGCTCGTCAATGGCACTAATGGTGTCCAATGCTGGGACACTGCCTTCTTGATCCAGGGAGTATTTGAAGCTGGCCTGCATGACGACGACAGGTGGCGACCCATGTTGATGAAGTCACTACATTATCTCGAGCGACAGCAGATTCGGGAAAACTGTGTCGACCAAGAAAAGTGTTACCGCCAACCTCGGAAGGGTGGCTGGCCCTTTAGTAACAAAGACCAAGGCTACGGAGTCAGCGACTGTATTTCAGAGGCGCTAAAGGCGATTATTCTGCTGCAAAAAACGGAGGGTTTCCCACAGGTCCTTGAAGACCAGCGCATCTTTGACGCTATCGATACTCTGATATTATACCAGAACAAGGACACTGGCGGCATGTCATCTTATGAGAAGCGGAGAGGAGGCGAGTATTTGGAAATGCTCAATGCTGCCGAGGTCTTTGGTCGGATCATGATCGAGTACGACTACCCCGAATGCACGACTGCCTGCGTGACAGCGCTGTCGCTATTCCAGAAGCACTGGCCCGATTATCGAACCGACGAGATCCGGACCCTTATTAGACAAGCGACGGACTGGATCAAGACGAACCAGCGGCCAGACGGCAGCTGGTACGGCAGCTGGGGTATTTGTTTTACATATGCCACCATGTTTGCCCTGGAGAGCATGGCGCATGTTGGGCAAACATACGCCACTGGGCCAAACTCGAAGCGAGGCTGTGACTTCCTCGTCTCCAAGCAGCGATCTGACGGCGGATGGTCAGAAAGCTACAAGGTATGCCCCTTATCATACGTTTGACTTTGCGGAAAAGCGTGTACTGACTCTCTCAGGCCTGCGAAACCATGGAATACCATGAACACCCCTCGGGTTCTCTCGTTGTTCAAACAGCATGGGCGCTTGTCGGCTTAATGGAGGCTGAATATCCCGACATGGAGCCCCTAAGGAAGGGAGTCCAGTTCATAATGGATCGCCAGCAGCCCAATGGAGAGTGGTTGCAAGAGGCCATCGAGGGCGTCTTTAACAAGTCGTGCATGATCTCGTATCCCAACTATAAATTCAGCTTTACGATCAAGGCTTTGGGTATGTTTGCCAAGAGGTTCCCTGAGGAAAAGGTTGTGCCGAGTTGGGCGGCCGTCAAGGATGAAACAGATGCTTGATGAGACAACGTTTCCCTGAACATATAGAGTTATCGCAGTATCTACTGCGGCGTTCAATAATAACTACAAAGTAGACGAAGCAAAGTCTCAATATTACATTTCAAACGCCAGGCGGACAAGCATCAGATGGAGGAGCCCGCCGTTTTCAAACTTGAGAAACCGGATGCAGACTTCTATACCAGACATGCGCAACATTTGCGGCGTAAGGAGTCATGAACCAATTCCAGGAGCTGATGGGCTTGACCCTTCATAAAGCAGCGCACGGTTTCTTCAGGTTTGGCGCTGGCCAATGATACTTACTGTTCTCAAACCTATGCTCACTGCCTGACCCGCGCCAGGTCGTGGCCATCTATTTGAAACAAACTAATGTAGAATTGCTAGGATGCCACCTAAGCGTGCCTGGTTTGACCCATAATTTAGTTTATTTAGATAATGGATCAAAACTCAGTATCGTTCCTGTCTTGTTTCCCCGAGATTTCGTTTCTGCACTTCTCGTCATTACATCCATCATCACATTCAACTTGCAGGCACTCATGCTCATCTTACACGTCTGTTTCATATCCGCACTCTTTACTCTGTCCTTTTGAACAAAAATGCCCTCCGCAATTGTTACGTCACTTCTTGTCGGCAACTACGAACATGACGGTGGTCTCGTGGCCGAGGTTATTGGCGTTGACCCTACAGCAACCACGTATGTCTTGAATTGCCCCGAGAAGATGCCCGATAACATCGTATGCGCCGCCACAAACGATTCTCTCACATTGGGGCCATGGGCAAGCAAAACCCTGCCACCTGGTGCACCCAGTACTGGAGCATATGACATTTTCGAAACCAGAAACTACGAAGAAGGGGGTCCATGGAGATTCTCCATGCATTGCGACATGAGCAGGAGAATAGCCCAGAAATGCACCACCATCAACATTGGCGGTAACGACGACGGCTCTCCCACAGCAACCTTCGGCACAGACTACTTCGACTCGGACATGTTCTCCTACGCCGCCGTGACCATTACCGCTGGTCAGGAACTACTCAGTCGAACCCATTTGGCTTCTCAAACAGCCACAGCTACCACTACGGTGGGAAGTTCTGGCAGGGCAGAATCTGCTACAGGTGATGCAACTAAAAACTTGGACACGGAGACGGGTGTTGCGGAGAGTTCAAGCACTGCGGCAACCCCTCAACCGACTTCAGCAGCCTCTTCTTGCCTAGCTCGGAGACTCGTTGCCATATCTGCTGCTGGCATGGCGGCTCTCATGATTCTGTCGTAAAACGGCCTGCGACGACAGCATACACATGCAACTTACACTGCGGCTGGTTACTGGCCACTTATCAAACTCTCTGGCTCGCGTATTTGGCTTGCTGTGAAACATCTGTAAAAGGATACGGGATCCTGGCCAGGTTTGAACCATCACTGGCATACTACTGGAATCATAAAGAGAGCGGAATAGGGAGGATTTTGAGAAGTCATTGATTATGCGTTCCTATTTATCACAAAAGGCGGATAGACTATCACACATGAGCGTCCTAGAACCTTACCAGTTAGTTTAACTCTAATTGGAAACTGTCCAACTATCAACTCTTCCAATACATTCTTAAACCATGTTTTGGTTTGAGAGACCACGCACGGGTTTCCAGGACCACCTTAAAAACGCATAGTGTTCTCTTCTTCAGGTGCTTGAGGTTCCCAGACCTAAGGGCGTCCCTACGCTTCGGCGGGATGCTTTCTAATACTGTATTAGCCTTGTATAGCGGCAAGGGTTGTGGTCGTCCTCCAACATTATGAAAGAGGGCACAACAATGCCCAGAAATATGTAGGCAGTTTTGGAACTAGTTAGCCATGGAACCCTAGAAAGGAAGAGAAGGGTTCAGGACGTTGGAGATCTCCAATAGTACAAAGGGATGCCTCGAAGCAGTCCATAATCTACACTGTCATGGTCAGCCCTGGACAAGTAGTTGAAAGACCACTCTTTGCGAAAAATTACTCGCTTGGATTTTGACGTAGGCAACTAAACTCACACCGTCGCTCTCAGACGTCAACTTGATAAAAAAAAATGAAAAAATCGTTCTCCACACGACAAAAACCAAGTATCATTAGAAAAAGTGCTTTACGCACACACAGATGCAGTTCAATCCTACTCCATCGATAGCCTACTATTGATACAAAAACAACTCAAAAAGGTCATAATTGACGCTACTTCTCTCCAATCAATGCCAGAGCAGCCTGCTTGTAGTCCCCATCAAGAGTCACCTTGATATGTCCAGCAAGAGTGGCACCATATTTCTGCCGGTAAACTGCCTTTGCTTGATGCAAACGGCCTTGATCCCAGTACAAGCTCACAAGCCTGTTGATGAACAACTTGTCTTTGCGAACCGTCTTCATCAGTGGCGTATAGAGTCGAGATGCGTCGGACTCCGCCCTGTTTTCTGCGTGATACAGTACATGCAGCAGAGCGTCCTCCATATCACCGCGGAACTCCTTCTCGATGACTCTCTCCAAGCTGCGGTGGTACTTTTGCTGATACGTCTGGCTGATTGCCCGGAGTTGCGCTTCGCTGCTGCTCGTGAAGACCTGAATGACCGAGACAGCATTTGCGCCGATGACACCCTCGGTTGCTCGTTGAAGCTCAGCTGTTTTGTGCTCGATTTCTTGGGGAATAACAGGAGCTGCTTCCTCGGCGCGCGTACCGGAAAGTACCATACTGTATAGACGGAATAGAGTGTCGTCAACGTCGTCCTTGACATCAACGGCCAACTCCTTGCCTCGGATGCGCTTGTACTCCGCTGAGATGGCCCGGATGTCTGCGTTGGAACGACAGAGTAGGACGTCATTGAGAGCATCCTCGTCCGTTCCAGCGCGATCCAGGGCCTTCCCTAAGGCATACACGTCGTTCTCCAGGGGACCTCGAAGTAGCGCGAGAAGCGTTGTCTCGAAGCTGCCGCGGGTTTCGCTCTCGATATCCTTCTGCAGGTCACGCATGAAGCGGCTGTTGTAGTCGCGCACAAGTTGCGCCATGGACCACGGGTTGCCGTACTTTGGATTGATGAGGACGCGAATCAATGTTTTTTCGTCGCATCCCATGCCCTTCATACTCTTGCGAAGCGCCTCGACATCCGCGGATGTGTCCACAGGCTGCACCCAGGCTTTCTGGGCTGGATCATAGCCCGGCGATGCTGGTGTTGGTGCTACATGGGGACTGTATGGTTGACCGGGCCCCGGTGCTCCCTGCTGCCATTGTTGCTGCCCCGGATAGGGAGGCTGTTGTTGCTGGGGGTACTGTCCAGGCTGCTGATATTGGCCCTGCTGAGGAGGCGCGCCGTACTGCTGAGGGGGATAATTGCCCGGAGGAGGATACTGTCCGTGGGGAGCTGGCGAAGGCTGCTGACCATAAGGAGGGCCGTGAGGACCTGGAGGTTGCTGGCCGTAGGCGCCCTGCTGCGGATGGCCTGGGGGCGGAGGCTGATATTGGCCGGGCTGGCCCTGTCCAGGGTACTGGTGCTGAGCAGGAGCATTGGGGTAAGGATATTGCTGATTAGGATACTGTCCAGCAGGAGGCTGCTGAGGCTGCTGAGGCTGCTGAGAGTAGCCGTACTGCGGCTGCGGAGGCTGCTGTCCGTATGGAGGCTGGCCTGGAGGATGAGAGCCCTGGTGGTAAGGAGCACCGCCTGGGCCTGGCGGCGGCTGTTGAGCTGGATAGCCTGGTTGTGGTGATGCTCCTGGCGGAGGCGCTTGCCAGTAAGGCGGCTGTTGAGAACCCATTTGTGCTATGGCGGAAAAGCGAGGCCGACGATTACGTTAGGTGTGATTGATGAGGCCTTGATCACAGCTTCGCGGTGGTGAGATACAAATAAGATATTTATGGGCAGCGTTCCACACATTATGCATCAGCATTTAGGCATTTAATGGAGGCCTCCAGGTGCTGACATTGGATCCCTCCTGCGGCCGAATCCTGCCTCAACTTCACGGGCTGTGCCTTGCCGTAAGCCTTGCGGGGTCAGTGGCTGATCGTCCACTTCCGTCCCATTTGCGCGGACAAGGAAGCATCAAAGGAGTTAGGATAAGCGAGCGCGATCTAGTTGTGGCAAACCTTGAACTAGTTTAACTAATTGATCAGATTAATGATAGGGTGAGACATACATGGCCCCCCCCATGTTTCGGTTTTGGAGTTGCAGATGTCTTTTGTCGGTAACAGAATCCCCAAGAGCCCCCAGGGTGCGGTTTCGGAGCTGAACACATGGTAAATGGCCAAAGAATACACAAGTTGATGAGCGTAGAGCTGCCTAGCGTTATATCATGATATGCTTCCTATTTCGTCCCCAAATATTGATACCTGCTTGAAAGTTAATCTTGAATCGGAATCTACAAGTACGATTGTGACCAAAACTTGACATGCGAAGCACATAGGCAAAAACCGGGACCTTTATTAATGCTTTATGCGAATCGTAGCACGTCCTCCAGAACAAGGGCATCCATTGAACAAGGAGACGATGCTTATTAGACAAACCAGTACCAAACAATTCCTGCATTAAGGAACGAAAAAACAATTCGATGCAAATAATTAAACGCACGAGAAAGTTTTACGATGCTTCTGCGTCTGAATTAACACTCAAATAAAGTTGCCTTTGCCGTGTGCTGGAGCTCCGGTTAGGCACTTTGCAGTGTCAAACAGCTGCAGTGCCCCACCAAAGCTTCCAGAACCAACCATCGTCATCCCACGCTGCAGGCTGCCTGGGGCATGTCTTCTCCCTCTGTGCAACCAATAACTCTCCATAAGGTAGTTGGTTGGCCACTTCTAACCTCTTCTCGACTTCTTCTCACAAGCACTTCACACGATCTCGATATCTTCATCATGTCGCACATCACGCAGGCCCAGCAGGGTCTCGCTGCTGCCGACGCTAGGAACTGGGAGGAAGCCATCACCAAGCTCTCAGCCGCCCTCAAAGTCTCGCCCAACCCGGCCTGGCTGATCGCCCGATCCAAGGCGCTCATCAGCCAGAAGCGATTCCAGGAGGCCCTCGACGACGCCAATCTCGCCTGGCACACCGCATACGAGCGAAACAAGCGACCCCTCCTCGTCGAAGCACACTACCGCCGTGCCGTCGCCTACTTCCGCCTCGGACAATATGCCAACGCCGATGCGTGCTGCGTGTATGCCATGCGCCTGATCAAGGGGTTCCCTGCTACCGAGAGGGAAGACCCTGGAAAGGCTCGAGTGGACGAGGGCGGCTTCTACACCGTCACCCTGGAGGAGGCCCAGAAGGAGGCTGCGACGGACGAGATCAACAAGACCAGGGGAGATGCGCTCTCTGTCGGGGACAAGGGCCCGGCTCAGGCCAAGGAGTGGCGCACGGCGAGCACGCTCCGGATGCAGATTCTGTTTGCGATGGGAAAGCTCGACAAGGAGGACCCGGCGCGAAAGCTCACAGCGACCATGAAGCCTGAACAGAAAGACCTCGCAGATCTAGGAATCGAGAAGAAGAAGCCCGAGAAGCAGACGATTTCAGCTGCTGCCCCCCCGGCTCCCAAGCCTGCGGTGCCCGCCGACACCCCACTGCGACTCCAGGACTTCCAGAACGACGCTACCATGACGGTGTCTATCTTCTCCAAGGGCGTCAACAAAGAGAAGCTTCAAGTCGAATACCGACCCTTCTCCGTCTATATCGACTCTGTGATATATCCCAACGGCGACGAGAAGCCCTTTACGCTTGATCTCTGGGGCGAGATTGACACTTCTACCTCGAAACACACCGTCACGCCCAACAAGGTTGAGCTCAGCCTCAAGAAGAAGACTCCTGGGAAGTGGAAGCAGCTCAAGGGAGAGAGCAAGGAGAATGTTGAGACCCCCGATACCGCAGCCACAGAGGAAGCTGAGTGAGTAATAACCTGTTTCATTTATCTGAACATGCTGACAACCGTACAGGAAGCTCAAAGTCTTGAAAGACGCTCGGAAGAAGGCCATGGACGCGTCTGAGAGCCAAGACAAGTCCGCTGCCCCCGCCGAGGACAAGGGAGAAGCCCCCGCGACCTCTAACGAGACCTCCAAGCCTGCCACCTCATACCCTTCCTCCTCCCGCACCGGCCCCAAGAACTGGGACAAGGTCGGCGACGACGAGTCAGACGACGAGAAGGACGTCAACCTGTTCTTCAAGAAGCTATTCAAGGGCGCCACCCCCGAGCAGCAGCGCGCCATGATGAAGAGCTTCACCGAGAGCAACGGCACCAGCCTCAGCACGGACTGGGACGACGTCAAGAATCGCACCGTCGAGACGATGCCTCCCGAGGGCGTCGAGGCCAAGAAGTGGGATTAAGCGGTTTGATCAGAGAGAAACGGAAAATTGCATCTAGTGCGAGAGATGATTTCATGATTCATGCATGGCTTTTTACGGATCGGTTTAGGCGCAGAGGGAGATACCGGAAAAGCAAGACAGCTTTTTCATCATTTGTGAGCTTTATCAAATCAATTCCACCCCGTTCTCGCTATGCCATGTGTCATGTCCAAATCCCGCTTCGTAAACGTCTCTTGCGTGCTCTCGTCTTAACAATTAAGCTGCTTGTAATGCTCCTCGCCCAACTGCGCAGCACCCTTGGCCTTCAGCCCGTCGACCACGCCATCGACTTGCGTCCTGACCTTTGTGAACCACGGCGATGCCCTCATCTCATCGTCCTCCGCCTGGCGACTCCACTCTGCTCCGTTGCGATACTCTGCTGCCAAGCCCTCGGGGACGTGCATCACGCGGCTCACAAAGTCCTCGCGCGAGATGTACGCTCCTCTCAGCCAGCGCGATCCGCCGCCGACGTCAAACGCCTTTCGGCCGTGCATGACGCGCAGGTTGTCAAAGAGCACGCACTCGCCCGGCGCCATCTTCATCTGATACATGGCCTCGGGGTCGTTGATGAGCCCGTCAAAGAGCTGCGCGGGCTCGAGCCACGCGCGAGCGTCAACGGTAGGGACTTGGAATCGGTCCTGGAACGGAGGGCTCCAGTACACGGCTGCGAGGTTTCCCTCCGCACCCGTGTCGAAGAGCGAGCGCTTCTGCCGGTAGAAGTAGCCGTGCTTCTCGTAGTGGTACGGAATCTTGACGCGCGCAAGGTTCTCCACAGTCGGGCTCTCCTGCAGCCAGAGCAGTTTCCCAGCGCGCAGACCGTCGCTGAAGAGCGATTCCCCGCCGCGGCACGAGTTCTCCATGCAGTGCAGCAGCTGGATCGCCGGCGGGCTCTCTAGGTACAGCAGGTCCTGGTGCAGGCCTAGGTAGCCGCTCGTGTAGGCGACGTTCTCGGCATCGGGCTTTGCGCGGACGTCAAAGGTGCGCCCGTAAAAGGTTTCCTTGATGTTTGCGATGCGGGTCGTGATGTTGACGATGGAGTTCTCGTCGTGGGGCACGTTCTTGAGGAAGACGAGCCCGAGACTCGCGAGGTCGAGGAGCGTGTGCCAGAAGGCGTCGTCGCCCTTGATGAAGTCGTTGTAGTCGATCTTGCGGATGCGCGACTGGATGGTCTCGGTGTCCCAGAATGTCCGCCCCGTCTTGGGATACACGGCGTCTTGCCGGGGATACGGCAGCTTCTCCACTTCGCGGTGGCCGAGGGCCTTTTCGATCGAGGTCCAGGGGAGGATCATCTCGTGGCCGCCCTCGGCCAGACGGGGGATGTCGTTGTCGAATGAGATGCCCACGCCGTCCTTGTCCAGGCGGATTTTCTTGATTGCGATGTCGGCGGGTATGTCTGTGGTTGCAAAGCTCTTCTGGCCCGAGGCGGGATCGGTACACTTCAAGCATGTGCAGCTGTCGCGCAGAACAACCGAGTCGAGTCTTGCCCAGCCGCCATGCTTCTTATCATCGATATGTATGAACCGATCCCCGCTTGAGATTGTCACGGGCTTGTCTTGGCCTATTTTGCCGTCAAAGACGGTTCTGGGCCGTAAAACGGGAGGCGTATCGAATCTCTTGATGGTCTGGGTCGTCTCGCCAAACGGGTATTTGCCCTTGTTGGGAGAATCGAAGGGATACGTTGGTCCATTGCTTCCTCTCCCGGCACTTGCCCGGAGGAGTATCTGAGACGCATGAAGACCACGACGAGGGATTGAAAGTCCTGGTCTTAGTCGAGCGACTGTTCTGGAGCTTTCCGTGACCAAACGGCGGGAGAACATGATGGCGGGGTCAAATCTGCGCCGATTCTTGGAACCCTGGTATCGTGACTTCTCTATTTGACTGTCTCTGGGCCGATCGTTTATATCCACAAAAGAGAGAACAGAAAGATCCACGACACGTCCTTGAAAGAATGAATGAAGATGGAGCTTGAGCTAGCTAGCTAGCGATCGTTGAATCCCAGCTATAATGTTCACTTGGAGTCTGTACCTCGGCTAGAATGGATCCAGAGCTATAAATAGCTTAGGTAAGACTCTCTAGATCATTAATAAAGAAGTCGGACCAAGAATGGATCTTACATGGAAAAAGGATTCATTTTAGATACATATGAGTAGAGTGTAAGGAGTATAGAAAGAGATGTATTGCATGAAAGGGGAAGTATTGAGCTGCTGTATAGAGACAATGACAGTTGGGAAGCGAGCCAGACGGAATCTTATCAGATCGCGATTGGCTCGGCAGACGGAAGCTTCGATGTCAGTTCCGACAGTCCGGAGATCCGTATCTAGCCGAACGCGGCGTCTCATCATCGAATTAAAGGAATGTCCTAGCTTCCAAAGTCGCCCAGACTCATAGTATAACCTACTTAACTTGTTGGAGGTTGATGTCTGCTTATGCTAGTGATTGACGAGTGGCCTGCATGAGAATCGCGAATGTAATGAGGAGTCGAGGACAATGGGTGGAAATACCGAACTTCCCGTCTTATAAACCATGGGGACATAATGTGGTTGTCGAGCTATCGGCTACGACAATTGCATGTTCCAATTGTGATACATACAAGCCCCTCCAACAGGACATTTCAGCGGGCTGTTGTGAACTACTCCTAATACAAGTGTGTCCAGTGCCATGCAACGACAAGATCCGCCAACGCCTTATGCATCAAGACTCCGTGATCTCCTTAAAAAAAAAAGTATTGCCTCCGTTTGACGAGTGCAATACATCCTCACGCAACCCATCCACATGTACATATTCATACATGAGTCGGCTCATGCTGTCCGACTGTTTGTAAAGCTTTGTAGATAGCTTCCGCTACCTGTTGCGATTGCTCGACCATCGCTTCACCATCACCTCTCTAACTCTGTACAGCTTCAATGCCTCCGCGAATCCCTTGTCCAGTGCCTCTTCAAACTTGGACGGCGGTGGGATGTCCACATATATGAGCACGAGGCTCTTCGTGACATGGGATAAAACTCGGACCGTGCCGTGCAGCCACTGCCAAGTCTTTTGCGGGTTCTGTTTTCCAGCCTCTTTCCAAAGGGCGTCTGAGTATGAAGGAACAACAATCAATCCAAATTCAGCGTGGTCAAATACTGGCCCTCTCGTGTAGAGAAGCCAGTCGACGCCAAACTTGATGCCACCACGCGGCACCCAGCCCAAGGATCTGAAATGGTGATACACGGCGTAGTGAACGAGGAATTTATCATCAGGCTGGAGAGCAGGATCTTCCGGCTCAACGCGAGGTGGAAAGTACGAGTACTGTCGGAAGAGTCTGAGGAGATCAGTCGAAGACAAAGTCTTCCCCGACAACGGATCGTTGACTGCCAGAGCGCCCAAGCCAAAGCTCAAGAAGAAGGCTTCTTCTGGCATTAGCTGCAGGTGCTCCATGTCCTTGACAGGTTTCTCATTAGCAACAACGGCATCCTCTTCACTGGCGCTCGCACGGCCATTCAAAGTCACGGAAGAGGCACCATTGATGTCCGCCAGCCCGCCTGCCTTGCCATTTGTGGCGGAGTGATTCGGGCTAGGGGGATCACCATGCTGGAAGGTTGTCGACTCTACGTTCGGAGAAAACCGCACACTCTTCTGCCGCTTGAGTGACTTGATGCCGTCCGACTCAGTTGGAGTCGAGCTGGAAGATGAGGCATCATTATCTACCACAGTTTGACCGTTGGTTATAGCAGCCCCTGTAGAGGGCATGCCATTGATACCGTTGACACGAGGCTCATCTCTGTGATCTGGAAGATCTTGTCGTGAATCATCACCATCAAACTTTGCACCTGAGGCGGTCTCTGAGGTAGCGAATCCGCCACTCAAGACTCTTGTGCCATTGGCACTTTCAGCAGCCAATGTGTCTTCTTCAAGCGACTGAGCTAAAGTTGATTCCACAACTTTAGCCAGGTCTGCCGCGGAGTTCGGAAGAGCGAGCAGTGCTGCAGGATTGACTGGCGAGGGACAAGTTGGCAATGGCCGAGGAACTGCAACCAGTCCAGTAGGCGGTGTCACTGATTGCGGAGCCAGCGCCTGGAGTTTCAGCTCCTTGGCTTCTTGAGCTCGTGCTTCTCGAGCTTCAGCCTCGCGAGCTTCGTCTAGTCTCGTTTGCCGAATAGCCTCTTGTTCAAGTCGCGCGCGCTCCCATTTGGCGCGCATGCGCTCTTCTCGTCTTTGCACAGTCAAGATTTCGCTGACATGTGCTTCTGCGAGTCCCTGGCGCACTTGTTCCCGTTTAAGCCAGTTCGGCTCACTTCGACTGAGAGTACCTTTTCCATAGAAGCCTTGTTCCCAAAAGGCCCTGATGGCTTTCTCATCTGTGATGTGCACAGAAGAAGTAGCAGGAGACCATGTTCCTTGGTGCACAATAGCTGGTTCCGCGGGAGGCGGTGACCAGAGTTGGCCTAACCACGCATACGCAACATGAAGAAGGGATATGGGGTTGTTCGGATAGAAATTTGGGAGAGGGAATGTTCGGATCGGCGCTGGGAGAGCATAGATCTGATGCAGCGGGGGTCCTCTCTGCTGGGATTGCCGTGGCCCAGAAGGGTCCGTGGTGGGCGGGGTACCGACAGGCTGGGGGGTAGATAATTGAGTCTCAGCCATTTCTTGTCGGGGTCATCTTGGTCTGAGGAAAGCTGTCAGTGGAGGTCTTAACAAGGAAGAGATGTGTTGAGAAAATTGGTGACAGTGTGTTGCTCAGATACCGTTGTAGTCTATAAATCAAGGGCATTCATTGAGGCCAACTGAATGGATCCTCTAAGCACATTGATATAGTGTCATCACCGCAACATGGGAAGCGCACAAGAGCTCTCTGAGGAAAGCTTCGGCAAGGGGTACGGGTAGCAGGGGTTGATCGACGACTCATGCGAGAGGGTGAGACGTCCAAAAGGATACACTTACTTATCTAGGACATGACCCAGGCACAATGCTGGCTGAGGGTTGGTCCTCGTGGCCATCCACTGCGGCACACTGCTCAATCCCTAAGGAGAACAATGGCAATCGCTCAAGTGCGAAGCCGAATCGAGGTGACGAAGCTTCCAGCGACCTCAAAGGGGGTGAGTCGAAGGAAGGTGATCGTGAGAATATGAGGATGATGACAGAAGAAGAATTCGAGCAGCTGAAAACTTGAGTTTTCTGGTACTGGAGCTCCCCACTTTGATGCCTTGTGCGCAAGGCGTCAGGCTAGGCGCTCTGGAACTGTGTGGCACGGGAAATTGCCAGAGTGGGTTGAAATTCTTGCTTTCTGGCAACAGTTCAGTAAACCAGGCACGATTAGATAAGGTAGCTTGCGGATTCACTGCTTGAAATAGAAGCATTCGGAGTCTTTTTTTAAGAGGTACTTATCAACGGCAGATCGTGTTTATTATTTTTCGGTTCCTCCAAGGCTCCCTTGTACAGAACAGTTGATTCGTTCTCAATTCCATACCCGCACAAGCTTCTTCCTCATTCGCTATTGCTTCCCAGCATCACACCTCCATGTGGCTCAGTGAATTCTTTTAGTATCGCTCCGACGTGCTTTTCGTTGTTAAGATGAACGATCTGTCTCATCTAACTGCTCTCTCTCTAGGTCTCTCCTTTAGGCTCTTTTCTATGTAGTAGGCTCTCTTCTTTAGGCTCGCTCCTTTCATCCCTCCCTCTTTAGGTCTCTAAATTGGACTCAGAGGAGTAAGGTACTTAGTAACGCAACTAGGTATCTTGCTCTTCCCGCCCAAGGTAAGCAGGATGATGATAGAAGTGTGTAACCCGAATCTAATGTTACCAGTAATCCGTAACCTCTCCGCGCGGTATATGGTATGCACGTGACCGATGTGGGGCCGCGACCACCGCGTGTGATAAGGTAGAGAGGGAAAAGCTGCCACCTTCCGCTGTGCGGGCAGCTTTCCTACCTTAGTTAGGAGCCATGATGGGTTCATACTTTGCGACCGCCTGCCTGATATTAGGCCTTGTCGTAATTCTCGTGGTCTGTCTCGGCGTGCAAGCGATGTAAGTGTTTCATCGTTCTCCTCAGGAAGTCTTGTCCTGATTTGTAGCAGTTTTCGAAACGTCAAGCATCTCCCTTCGCCTCCAGTCTCGCCCGAACTCGGACCAAACGCACCACATGTCACGATTATCCGACCTGTCAAGGGCATAGAGCCCAGGTTGTACGACTGCATCGCCTCTTCGTTTCGCCAAGCTTATCCGAAAGAGAGCTTCTCCATACGCCTCTGCGTCGAAATTAAGAACGATGCCGCGTGCCCGATCCTCCAAAAAGTCATCAGTGACTTCCCTACAGTAGATGCCTGTATCCTATACGAGGAGGAAGATGCGGCCCTAAACGAGACGGTCAACATGGGGCCGAACCCCAAAATCCGCAATCTGAGTCGAGCGTATCGAGAGGCCAAGGGCGACGTTGTTTGGATTGTCGACTGCAATGTCTGGCTTGCCAAAAATGTCATGGGACGCATGGTTGACAAGCTCATGGGCTATAAGATTGGCGGGAGCTCTAAGCCGTACAAGTTTGTGCACCAATTGCCGATTGTTGTCGATATGGTCGACTATTTTGCGCCACAGGCGGCCGATGGCCAGTCTCTTCTGGCGTCTGTACCCGAGGAAGCCATTGCCTCGGATCCCATTGTCCACGATGGATCGACGTACCAGAAGCTCCGGGCCCAGGGCGGTGGGCGCCTCGACGAGATGTTTATGGCTACTGCACATGCCAAGTTTTACAGTGCAATCAACACCGTTGGCATTGCGCCTTGCATCGTTGGGAAAAGCAACATGTTCCGCAAGTCTCAGCTGGACCAGGCGACGAACCCCGCCGCGAACCCCAAGTTACCCGACAAGATCTTACCAACTGGAGTGGACTACTTCTCGCATAATATCTGCGAGGATCATATGATCGGCGACTTGCTATGGAATACCAGTTTCCCCGGGTTTAAGAAGCACGGGCTGGTCTGGGGAGATATTGCTGTCCAGCCCATGTCGGCAATGGCAGTTGATTCATACATAGCGAGGCGGTGTCGGTGGCTCAGAGCTCGAAAGTATACGGTGCTTTCGGCGACTTTTCTCGAGCCTTTTACGGAATGCTTTCTGTTTTCCACCTATTTCTCTTTTGCACTTACGACGCTGCCTTACTTCTCGGACAGCTGGGGTATTCCTCGAACGTGGAGCGCCATGGCATTCACTTGGCTGATATGCGTCACGATCTGGATGTCTGTGGACTGGTTCACATTCCATCAACTGCACTCGGGAATCACTATGGAGGATGATGAGGACGCGCCACGCTTCGCCAGGGGTACATTGTCTCGAGATGGTCTCCGAAGCCGCTCTTTTGTCGAGTGGTTCCCTTCTTGGGTTGGTCGGGAAGCCCTTGCATTCCCCATCTGGTTCTGGGCAGTCATGTGCGGCAGTACGGTCAACTGGCGAGGCAAATCCTTCTACGTCAAGTTTGATACGACGGTCCTTCCTGTTGATCCAGAGGCTAGGGTTAGAGAGCCAGGTACACCAGAGCTTGAGAGGGCGCAATCACGAAACAAGGGTCGGGTTGACTAGTTTCGAAAGAGACGCCAAGGGTTATGACGATAGACATGGACATAGACGTGTAATGACTTACTGCATAAAGAATGAGTAGAAGATAGAATACTGATGAATAGAAGATATCGTGGTTTCGACCCATCTCCGCCATGTATTCATGGGGAAGGCAAATAGGGAACACCAAAGGGCCATGAACTAATCACAATCACGAAGCAAAACAGACAAAACAGGATGCACATGTAAGAAAAGGAAAAAACAGTGAATAATTTAGTGATCAGTGTGTTTTATGTATCATTGAATTCGAAATACAGAATTCATGTCTTTTGGTGTTTGAAAGTGCTGGCTGACCTAAGCCGCGCTAGATGGTCCCTGAATTCGGTCAAGGATCACTTGATCGAGATACCAAACCTTGCTCCAGGAGCTCGGAATGAGATCCAAGCCCACGCTTTCGAGTCTCTACCTGTTTTAATTGCCTGCCAATGTGTGGCATATACTGAAGCTGCAGTCGACTATTACTCACACCGATTGCAGCTCTAACCGAGAGTCTTTCTCATGTCCTTTCCAGAAGTGGCACGTGATTGAGTTAGTCCCCCACAGTGCAAGTAGTATCATTTTCGACGACGATGCGGTGGTTTCTAGGCTACGCGAAGCGCAACTCAACTGCCGCCGTCAAGCATTTTCCTGTCTTCCAAGCCCCAAGGTGCGTATTAGAGACAGTCTGCCTTCAGGTTTACTATTCTAACCGCGCCAATATGTAGACGAACATTCACAATGGCTTCTCCTTCCGACCGTCGACCCATCGTCATCAGCGGCCCCAGCGGTGTCGGCAAGGGCACGCTGATCAACCTCCTGTTCAGCCGACACCCCGACACATTCACCCTGTCCGTTTCTCACACGACTCGTGCTCCCCGAGCGGGCGAGAGCGACGGCGTGGAATACCACTTTGTCACCAAGGAGGCGTTCCGGGACCTGGTCTCCAAGGACGGCTTTGTCGAGCAGTAAGTCCAGCAAGATCTCCTACGCTCTCTTGCGCTATGCTGACAATCGGTTACCCCCTACAGCGCGCAGTTCGGAAGCAACCTCTACGGCACGAGCAAGGCGACGATCGAGGAGCAGACCGCCAAGGGCAAGGTGGTAGTCCTGGACATTGAGATGGAGGGAGTCAAGCAGGTCAAGGCGTCGAGCATCGATGCGCGCTACGTCTTCGTCTCGCCGCCCGACCACGACGAGCTCGAGAAGCGGCTCCGGGGCCGCGGCACCGAGACGGAGGAGAGCATCCAGCAGCGGCTGACCCGGGCGCAGGACGAGCTTGCATGGGCTCGGAGTGCCGAGTTTGACAAGATTCTTGTCAACGATGATCTGGAGAAGACGTACCAGGAGCTGGATGCCTTCGTCTACACCGAGAAGACCAACTAGAGTCAGTGTAGACTGCGGCATAAAATAGACGGGATCGTTTTAAAATAGAGGAGTTTGGCATTCAAGGGGTTTGCATACGTACTATTCCACTGGATAATGCACCTGAAAAGCAGGACGTAGACCTACGATGACAATATACCCAGAAAGGAACTTGCACGTTACCTTGTTCGGTTCAAGCTCCGCGTTGCCAAGAGTCTGCTTAGATGCCTCTACGGAGCTAATCTACATGAATCTGGAAATCGTGCGTGTAACAGTATTGTCACTCAGTCATGGCAAAGTCACTTCAGTAGGCAAAGTTTTTGTTACTCATTGCTGTGTATTCGCTAAAGAAAATCCACCATGAGAATATCGCTCAAGACATTTCTTCATACATCATTATGAACACCGGGAACCATCATATCTTCATGCCTGCACCGGGGTGATGCGCGTAACCTCCTTCAAGTCTCTGCTGCTGAATCCAACACTCACAACAAACTCGCCAGCGGGGATCAGCCACTCCTGAGAGACAACGTCCCAGTAGCTCAGATCCCGACGCATCAGCTCGAAGCTGACATCCTGGCTCTCGCCGGCTGCCAGGAAGACCTTCTCGAAGCCCCTCAGCTGCTTGGGGGGCGTGCCCTCGGGAGTGCTGTCGGGGAAGCCAACGTAAAGCTGGGCAACTTCTGCGCCATCGACGCGTCCGGTGTTGGCGAGGGAGACGGTCACATTGTACAGGCTCTCCCAGAGAGCAGGGTTTCCGCCTGGGGCAACAGCCTGAGCCTCGGGCTCGGAAGAGATGTTCTCAGCGAGGGGCTCGGCCTTGATGTCGGAGAGCTCAAAGGTTGTGTAAGACAGACCGAAGCCGAACTCGTATCGCACCGAGATGTTATGGGCGTCGAAGTGGCGGTAATCAATCTCGAGCTTCTCGTCAAACCAGGACTGCCAGTCATCCACACCAGTGGTGTTGACGGCTGTGGTGGGAGGAGCGTTGTAGTCACTGCCGTTGTAGGCGATGGTGTAGGGCAGCTTTCCTGAGGGGTTGACCTCGCCGTAGAGGATGTCAACGATGGAGTTGCCAGACTCCTGGCCGGGGTAGTGGGCAGCGAGGATGGCGGTCACGTTGGGGTGCTCAGCCCAGGGGAGGGTGTTGATGCCGGATGAGTGAGTCACAACTACGGTGTTGTTGCAGAACTTGGCCACAGACTCGACAACTTGGTTGCCGTGCCAGTCAACGTCGAGATGCTCGCGGTCGGCAGCCTCCTCGGCCCAGGTCTTGAGGAAGACGAGGCAGACATCGGGGGTCTCGGGGATCCAGAGATCAGTAATGTTGGACGTGGCGATGAGGGTGTTGTTCAACCACTGCTGCACAAGCGACTTGTCTTGCTTTGCGCGAGCGTTGATGGCAGCAAGAGGGGAGACGATGTACGTCGCTCGTCCAGTTCCCGAGCCGCCACCGGCAAAGAGAGTTCCATACTCAAAGTCCTGCTGGTTGTAGAAGCCGAGGACATCGTCGCCCGCGTCGTTGCCAAAGACGGCAATGGACTTGGGCGCCTTGAGCGGCAGGGCGTGGTTCTTGTTCTTGAGGAGGATGGTGGCCTCGGCTCCGTGCTTGCGGATCAGGTCCCCGTGGTTGCCGCGGACGTCACGGCTGCTCTCGCCGGTGAGGTTGAACTCGCGAATCCAAGTCTTCCTGGGAGAGAAGGTGTTGAGGTCTGCGGTGGAGGGATCGACGGTGGGGAAGTCCTGATCCTGTCCCAGCCAGTAGTACGGGGTCATGATACGAAGAATCATATCATCGACTCGCGACTCGTCGAGGGTGCCGTTGTTCACAGCGCGCGTGACATTACCACCAAAGAACGATCCAGCGTCGAAGACGGTTCCATAGCTTCCAAGACCGCCCGGCATGTTCATGTCGAGTCCGCCCTCGATAGAAGCAACACCAGAGTGGGTGGCGCCCCAGTCAGACATGACGTAGCCCTGGAAGCCGAGCTCCTCCTTGAGGATGCCGTTGAGGGCCTTTGAGTTCTCGCAAGCATAAGAACCGTTCAGGCGCTGATAAGCACACATGAAGCTGGCACAGTTGGCCTTGACAGCGTTGGCAAAGGGCCAGAGGTACAGCTCGTGCATGGTGCGGTCGTCAATGTTGGAGGAGATCGCCTCCTGGATAACCTCGTCAAGGGTACCATTGGGGTTGTAGGTCGGGTTTCGCTGTGTCTCCTGCTCATTGCCGATGTAATGCTTGGCAGTGGCTTGGACACCAGCATCCTGATGGCCTTGGATGGTCTTCTCCATGGCAACACCAGTCAGGTAAGGGTCGGGCGAGAAGCCCTCCCAGTTGCGGCCCGAGTAGGCTGAGCGTCCGAGGGGTCCAGCCACGGGAGAGAGGGCAACGTGTGCGCCCTTGGCCCTGAACTCTTGGCCCATTGCAAGACCACGCTGGTAGAGGATGTCCTTGTCCCAGGACGAAGCAGCCGACACGCCGGCAGAGAAGACGCTGGCATAGTCGGCGACTCGGATAGCCAGAGGGCCATCCTGAAGGCAGAGACCCTGGAAACCCAAGCGAGGGATAGCAACAATGTTTCCGACGCAAGGGCCAGGTGTGCCTGTCACCATGTCGGCCTTTTCCTCGATCGTCAGCTCAGAGACGAACTTCTGGGCTTTGGCAAAGGCCTCCTCCCAGCCGCCAGTACCGGTGGCATTGGCTTCGTCATGGTCAGCAAAACGGTCAACACCACGAGGAGATCTCGAACTTACGAGAGGGCAAGAAAGCCGGGGAGTGCCCGTAGCCGCTCAGGATGGTGGTGTTTTTGGGTTGAACGTAGCTGAAGGCATCTTCATCACGCTCAGAAGCGTCGTATGACTGGGCATTGGCAGCAGAAGCCAAGAGGCCTGACAGGAGCAGGGAACGAAAGCCAGCCATTGTGAACTGAGGGATCAATGATGCTTGACACTGGCCATTGAGACTTCTCCCAAATCCTTTACGGCTCTGCCAGCGCCTTATATACCAGTAAACTTGTAAGAGCCCTTTGGAAGAGCCCGTCACTCTCAGCCGACTCTACAAGCCGATCCGGCCAACAGCCCGAAAAGATCTGCTGCTCGACTCGCATCTGCGTCATCGTTTCCCTCGTGAAGGTTGTCCATGCTCGGTTCTACATCTTTCTTCCAGTTAGCTTCACCTTCATCGCCCCCATCCCAGCTGGGCCATGTGAGCTAGCAAAATTGCGCCGCGGGAGGAGGGACGACGATGCGGAGTAAACGTGGGAGCATTACCTGATGACATTCCCGTTTTCCGTCGATCGGCCGGAAGTGGCTGCGTGTTTAGCCAGGATTGAGCAGACGTTTAGCCGACGGTTTGGGCTGCATGACCTGCACTGAGTTTCATTGCCCAGCCAAGATGACTCGTGAGGCTCGCTGTGATGGGTTGACGCCGTTGGAGCGTGCCGGACTGTGGGGTTGCACTGATATCATGGAGGCCCGGGAAACCAGAACCGCGGGGCAATGGGGGGGGGAGGGTCCACCGCGACGAGTACAGCCGTGGAAAGGACCGAGAGACCCGACTTTTGCGTCTTGGGCTCGTGATGTTTTACCCCGGCTCTCACGAGGTTGATGTCGGGCGACTGCCGAAACCCTGCGGGGAGACCGGGGGTTGGATTTGGCGCCGGGCTACAAGTCCAC